>JAUCBJ010006417.1:0-17442 GCA_032718475.1 Nemertoderma westbladi | reverse complement strand
TAGGGGTTATCCTTTATGTTATGTTGGACAATACTTACTATACATTAATAATTTTACTGAGTTAATGTATTGGTTTCTATTGTTTGCATAATATATAAATAAATCTATCTATGCTTTTAAGCAACAGTTCTATTATCGGTCTGATCTCATAGAAAAACCATCAACCAACCATTACTGCACTTTGTAGCTTATAGCAGGATAATTAAATTATCCAATAAAAACGAAGAGACTTGGGTGGGAGGTTTAAATTATGTTGTAAGTTAACATTCAAAAATGTTGATAGGAAAATAGGAGAAAGATAGTTTATAGGTGTTTTTATGTCGGCTTTTTTTATTCCTGCGATAATTTTATGGTGCCAAAAAATACTAACGTATTTTCTTGTATATCCTGCACCTATTACATCTATTTTTGCAAATTATACAGGTTCATTTGTAATTCTAAGGCACAAAATAAGCCGTGTTGCTTATAAGCAACAGTGTGCAGTAAAGGAAAGTAGTGGAAAATGGAACTGAACTGTGCAATTAGGTTTTCCTTTTGTAAAAGCCTTATTGTTTGTCATTTCTAAGTAATTATTGATTGTTATAGAAAGACAGAGTTATTTAGAGCTAATTAATGATTTAATTAGTTTAATTATTTAATAAGTGATTAGGCTAATTATTTAATTAGGTAATTAAAGATTAGATTAGACAGACAGACAGACTGACAGACTCACAGATAGACAGACCGATAAACCATCAAGCATGCCTACATACATATAGACAGACAGACAAACAGACGACAGATAGACAGACAGCCGAACAGACAGAAATCGTCTGCAAATTAATTGGCTTGATTGTCTGATTAAAATCGTCAGCTCGGTGCAATAAAGGGATAAGTCAGTAGCCCTAGTTAGCCTAAACATGAAAGTGAAAGTTTTTTGTCGAAAGATTTACTTTTTTGTCCAAAATGATTGCTTGGTAGATAAAACAAATATTACGCTATTACGTTACGGTTTACGGTAAAAATATACAGTAATATTACGTTACGGTATTGAAAAAGCTATTACGTTACGGTTTACGTTACGGAAAAATATTGAGCTACGGTATTCCTGAAAAGATATCGTAAGGTAACGTAATAACATCCTTGGTCAGGACCTTCGACTACGTAAGAAAAAGGCATGGGCAGCATTAAATGAGCTTTCCAGGATTTGGAAGTCACACAGAATACATCGGAAGCTTAAGGTCCGATTATTTAGAGCACCAGTAGTTCCAGTACTCCTCTATGGGAGTCCATGCTGGGCTCTAAATGCTGAGGACACCAAATCTCTGGATGGCACATTCACAAGAATGCTACGTAGGGTTTACTGTGCGAAGTACTAAATACACACATCTCCAACCAGACATTACAGTTAAGTTAATTAAATCTTGAATGTCCGGGGCTTTCGCCCCCAGCCGCTATGCGACTTATCAGACAAACCATAATGGACAACAGCAAAAACAACAAACCGCACCGAAACAAACACTACATATAAATAAATATCATATTGTATATAACATTGGAGGTGTCTAATTGGTTCCCCCAAGCTTGACACTTGGAACAAAGCCGCCTCCGCTTTGCAGACATTGTTTTTGCCGTGAGGACCAGTCTGAGCACATTCTTGTACTTTCGGTGGCCTCATGAAGAAAAAAGGCATGGTGGACAGCCCATCAATCATCATTACTTACTTGAGACGCCTCTTAATGGACACTGGCCTTGAAGATGCAGATAATCTCGCGAACGTCGTGGGAAATAAGGGAGTTATGGCTGTGCAATTTTGTTGATAAGTCGGCATAGCATTCTTAATACGCGTTGCATTGGGTTTGCCAATTGTGGATTGCATGGTGGTGGCATAGAGTACTGTAAGCATCTCAATGTGCAATAGTAGTAGTAGTACGCTGACGAATTAAATCTGATTTCGAATTCGGTTATTGACTTATTGTTCTCCAAAACGTATTTACTGAATTGCACGGTATTAAAAAATACAAAAGTAGGGATGTACGGGAACCGATATTTTGGTTCCGGTCGGAACCGGAATTTCAAATGCCGGAGTATTCCGGCCGGAACCTGAATTTTCATAAAATAACGCCTGGGTCTCAAAGGATCCAGGAAATAGATAGGAGGTTGGTGGAGGTGAGGCTTAAATTTTATTGCTTTAATAATTATTATTGCCTGTAGTCTATTTATAGCAAATATTAATCACAGGCGAATTTAATAACGCCAAAACACGAGGAAATGTACATTATATTATATAAGTAAAAACAGAAAAATAAGATTGCAATGGTAATTATCGATAATCCTAAAGTTTAAAATTAGCTAGTGAGCCGAGATATCAGATAATCACCTCAACAAATGAAAAAGTAAGATAGTCGGTTTGTGTTTAGGTAAACAAACAGTCCACAAAGTCACATTAAGGACGTTGTGACGTCACTCACTGCCAGTCTATTTGCGACTCCACTGCGGGTCATACAACAGGCAAGTCGCAGTTTATAAGTGAGGATTTCCTGTAATCGAAAGTTTATGCGATTCGCGAACGACAAAAACTGCAGCCAAAACAGTCTACTATGCGACGACCTCAAGTACAGAAAGACGTCCGCCCATCTACCATCTGGGGGGCGGCCCCCTGTCGCCATATCCCCCAGGCATCATCATACCGACAGGGGGGCCGCCCATACCCCGCCCGGGCCCCTGGAGTCCTGGAGGGCCCCCGCCCATCCTAGGGGGCGGCATCCCCCTACCAGCCCCCCTCCCACCCCCCGGTCCACTCGGCACAGATGGGCGACTCTGTTGCAGCTCCGGTGGGGGCGGCCCTTCTACCGTTAAACTAACGACGTTCTCTCCTCGTAGTAAAACCAAACCCATTACCTAAGGAGGGAAATAAACAACAACATTATCTAAGGAGGGAAATAAACAACATTATCTAAGGAGGGAAATAAACAACAACATTACCTAAGGAGGGAAATAAACAACAACATTATCTAAGGAGGGAAATAAACAACAACATTATCTAAGGAAGGAAATAAACAACAACATTATCTAAGTCGAGGGAAATAAACAAAACCATTACATAAGGAGGGAAATAAACAAACCCATTACCTAAGGAGGGAAATAAACAACAACATTATCTAAGTCGAGGGAAATAAATAAAACCATTACCTAAGGAGGGAAATAAGCAACAACATTATCTAAGTCGAGGGAAGTAAACAAATCCATTACCTAAAGAGGGAAATAAACAAACACATTACTTAAGGAGGGAAATAAACAACAACATTATCTAAGGAGGGAAATAAACAACAACATTATCTAAGTCGAGGGAAATAAACAAAACCATTACCTAAGGAGGGAAATAAACAACAACATTATCTAAGTCGAGGGAAGTAAACAAATCCATTACCTAAGGAGGGAAATAAACAAACACATTACCTAAGGAGGGAAATAAACAACGACATTATCTAAGGAGGGAAATAAACAACAACATTATCTAAGTCGAGGGAAATAATCAAAACCATTACCTAATGAGGGAAATAAACAACAACATTATCTAAGGAGGGAAATAAACAAACCCATCACCTAAGGAGGGAAATAAACAACAACATGGAAATAAACTAACCCATTACCTAAGGAGGGAAATAAACAAATCCATTACCTAAGGAGGGAAATAAACAAAACCATTACCTAAGGAGGGAAATAAACAAACCCATTACCTAAGGAGGGAAATAAACAACAACATTATCTAAGGAGGCAAATAAACAAACCCATTACCTAAGGAGGGAAATAAACAACAACATTATCTAAGGAGGGAAATAAACAAACCCATTACCTAAGGAGGGAAATAAACAACAACATGGAAATAAACTAACCCATTACCTAAGGAGGGAAATAAACAAATCCATTACCTAAGGAGGGAAATAAACAAAACCATTACCTAAGGAGGGAAATAAACAACAACATGGAAATAAACTAACCCATTACCTAAGGAGGGAAATAAACAAATCCATTACCTAAGGAGGGAAATAAACAAAACCATTATCTAAGGAGGGAAATAAACAAACCCATTACCTAAGGAGGGAAATAAACAACAACATGGAAATAAACTAACCCAATACCTAAGGAGGGAAATAAACAAATCCATTACCTAAGGAGGGAAATAAACAAACCCATTACCTAAGGAGGGAAATAAACAACAACATTATCTAAGGAGGGAAATAAACAAACCCATTACCTAAGGAGGGAAATAAACAACAACATGGAAATAAACTAACCCATTACCTAAGGAGGGAAATAAACAAATCCATTACCTAAGGAGGGAAATAAACAAAACCATAACCTAAGGAGGGAAATAAACAACAACATGGTAATAAACTAACCCATTACCTAAGGAGGGAAATAAACAAATCCATTACCTAAGGAGGGAAATAAACAAAACCATTATCTAAGGAGGGAAATAAACAAACCCATTACCTAAGGAGGGAAATAAACAACAACATTATCTAATGAGGGAAATAAGCAAACCCATTACCTAAGGAGGGAAATAAACAACAACATTATCTAAGGAGGGAAACAAACAACATTATCGAAGTCGAGGGAAATAAACAAAAACATTACCTAAGGAGGGAAATAAACAACAACATTATCTAAGTCGAGGGAAATAAACAAAACCATTACCTAAAGAGGGAAATAAACAACAACATTATCTAAGTCGAGGGAAATAAACAAAACCATTACCTAATGAGGGAAATAAACAACAACATTATCTAAGGAGGGAAATAAACAAACCCATTACCTAAGGAGGGAAATAAACAACAACATGGAAATAAACTAACCCATTACCAAAGGAGGGAAATAAACAAAACCATTACCTAAGGAGGGAAATAAACAACAACATTATCTAAGTCGAGGGAAATAAACAAAAACATTACCTAAAGAGGGAAATAAACGACAACATTATCTAAGGAGGGAAATAAAAAAACACATTACCTAAGGAGGGAAATAAACAACAACATTATCTAAGGAAGGAAATAAACAAAACCCATTATCTAAGGAGGGAAAAAACATGATCTAAGGAGGGAAGTAAACAAACCCATTACCTAAGGAGGGAAATAAAAAAAAACATTACCTAAGGAGGGAAATAAACAACAACATTATCTCAGGAGTCAGGAGGGAAATAAACAAACACATTAACTAATGAGGGAAATGAACAACAACTTTACTTCTATAAAGTTATCGGGCTCAAAAGTTATCAAATAACGAATAGGCCTAGATTCGAAATCATATCACAATGACCGTGTTTCAAGGTAAACGGTCACAGTGGGTGGTGTCAAACGTGACATAGACACCATCAAAACAAGACTACCGGTAGTAGAAGGGGATAGCGCCTCTAGACTGCTGGAGGCGCCACTTTTTCACAGTTTGCGTGGGCCCTGCAGGTTACAATAGTGGTGGCCCAAACAATTTCCAATTCAATTCAATTTTTTGTTTATTTATCCCATTTACCATATACAAAATATAATACATAACTGCACAATTGAATATGTAATAAATATATGTGGTTGCGGTATGGGAAAGGCAGCAACACGATAGCTGGGCTAGTAATGATTGTAGCCTTGGATGGTGGGTGGGGGGGGGGGGATTGCGGTACATCGTGCCAACATTTTGTTAACTATGGTAGTTAGTTTTTAGAGTAACCTATTGTATATTAGTTGCTTTTAGCAATACCGTTCTATATCGCGTATCACGCCGGAATGTAGGGCATATCGGTATTGCGTTACGTTAATGCTCAAATTTAACCACTATCGTACAGATGCTGCTTTACTTTGACTGCAAACATATTTTTGTTTGTACAGTCCTTGTACAAATGTCCATGTTGTTCCAGAGAACTGGACCTTTATATCGAAGTGATTGCTTGGCTAACATTAGGCGAACAGACGGGACAAAGAGACAACCGGATACAGCTGATCTGGTGAAGAAGCTATGCTGATCAGAAGTGAGGGAGAATCAATTTATATATATCAGGAGCATCAAAGAGTGTTTTATTTTATAAATATCAAGCATGAGTTTATTTACTTCTAATTTATATATTGATTCTAGCGGTAAAATATTGAGGGATTTGTATAATGGAAGTGCAGAAGTGAAGAAGCTCTGTAGTCACTAAATGTTATAGCTCTGAGTAATTTATTTATTTAATTATTATTAATTTAATAACTTTAATTCTAATTAGTTTAATAGTAGACTCATATCCACTACCCCGGTTAACCCTAATTTTAATAACCCATAAACCCTAATTAAAGCAGTAATTCAACCCTAACACTAAGTCATGAGGCTTTAATCTATTCAGCTATTAGGCACATTACCATATATTAGGCCCATAATATATTGGCGCATTAGGCCAACCGGTGGTACCATTGGCCCTTCGAGCTAATGTCGCAGTGTCCGAGTGGATATGGCGCCTGAACTGCTTACACAATAGTGTTTGGCTTACAATAAATTTCGCACTGTTGTGTCCCTAGCCTAGGCAAGACACTTTAGACATTAGTGCCTACGCCAACCCAGCGGTACCTGGCTTTGCTGGGGTAATAATAATAAAAGCGCTTTCAGTATGCTGAGCGTAGAAAAGCGCTATATAAATAACCAATATTATTATTATTATACGCTATATAAATAACCAATATTATTATAATACAAAAAGTCAGTTATAGTTCATATCCATATTATATTCGTACCTCTGGTATTTTCGTATTGCAAAAATAAGACTATAAGTATGAAATACCCTATGTTATTGAGATATTGTTTATTGTTTTGGTTAGAAAAGTCAGAAATTGTACAAAATTTCATATATTAGAGCCTCATGACTTCGGGTTAGGGTTAAATTACTGCTTTAATTATGGTTTGTGCATGACCAACAAACCCTAACCTAAAAAACAAACCAATATCCCAGACAGTACCTACAACTGACTGTACAAACACCCCAAAAACCAAGCCAAGTCTAAGTACGCCAAGGGCCAAGTCAGCCAAGTAAAATAACGCTGTAGGCCTATGTTTTCCATATAAAAAGTGGCGCCTGTCAGCCTGTGCTGTAGTGTGTGTGAAAGAGCCCTAGTCAGCTACCAGGTAGTACAGTGTACTGTAGTACAGTACTGTAGTACAGTAGTAGATAGAAGAATGATTAGTCTCGCATTCATTCGTGATATCGTAGCCAATATCCACCCAGAACCAGAAATCAGGAAATACAAATACCGGTACAAGTAAGCGATACCGGTAACAGGGTAAGCTGGTAAGTTACTAAAGTTGAAAGTGAGTTGTATTTTGCTTTGCCAGTTTGCTCGTTTGTACCTATCGACTGCCTATGTAACTTTGAACATAAAACTGTACCGGTAATTAACCAGAACAACATACTGAGACTGACATACCCTTTTTTCTTGCCGCTCCTCTTGTCCTTTTGGTTTAATCCTCCGAAACTCCTCGCAATCACCGAGAATTATATTCATATGTTTGTCGAATGCCATAAATGAACCGATGAAGGTTCGGCTGTCTTGAAGGGTAACTCGCATCCTGTAATTCAGATACCCCATCATTTTATTACCTCGTGGGGGCAACATTGTACTTTCTTCAGGTTTTGGCCTTGTTATTGTTGCTGTGTTGGTTGTTATTAGATCGAGATTCACAATACAGCAATAAATACTCAATATAATCTGATCAGCTGACTCAGTGACTGGCTGATAGGCAAATCAGGAATCAGTCAGTCAGTTACACCACTCTGCCAGTACTGCAGTATGGTACACTGACAGTCTGACAGTGACTGAGAGTTGAAAGGATAGCCTAGGTTGTCTGACTGTTGGCTAAAGCCTAAAGGTACAATAATCTGATAGGCCTAATATCGGATAGCAGAATAGCTGAACAGAAGGCCTACACTACTGCACTACAAAACAAACAATTTATGATTTAGGCCTACAGACTGACAGATTACAAATTATGAAATTGCAACTGTCAGACTGTCTGACTGTCCGATTGCTGCTGCAGGTCTTTCAAGACATGATTGAACAAGATTGAGAGCCTGGTGTTTTGGGTTAACTGATTACAGGGTTAAGCAGTTAAGACTGTAAGATCCTTTTTTAAAAAATTGTTGATCTGGTGACTGTGACTCTATGCTCTATATGGTATATATATCTAATCCTATGTCTAATCTAATCATAATATAATAATTCATAATCATAATATCTAATCTAATCTACTAATTTTGTGTAAAATTCTGAAATTAGTTAAAAGAGTATTTTTTAAACTAATTCTGTAATTTTAGCTTACTGCAGTACTGCACAGCTAGCTCACAAAACAGCACAATCTTCACTCTGTACAGTAGCAGTAGCGGTGAGAGAGGGAGACTTGACTTTAGGGGAGACTTGATTTTTTTTATTAACTCAAAAACTATTGTAAATTATTTAACAATACCACACAAAAATGTGTAAAATACATGTTGGCTACACCCGCGCAACAATGTTTTATTACCTTTTGGTTATTTGTTGTTTTATTGTCAATAAACGTTTTCTGGGTTCAAAAGTAAATTTTTGCCCTTTACAACGAATGAAAATTCGCTTCCTTATTTTACTGTATGTTATTGTAATTCACAATATGTGTTGACTAATTATTGCACTATCCTGCCATTTTGTTTTCCTAGTTTTGGTTCAGCCGTTTTGAAATTATATCAATTAATATAAAAAAAAAGCCCATGTGGGGAGACATGACGCCCAAGTGTGAGGGAGAATTGAACCCTTCAATGCTGACGTCTACGGTCTACCTAGAGATACACCCACGTAGAGAACCATACACCAGAGCACTCCAACTAGTTGATTGGTACTTACACAGACCAAGCTATCAATGGAATGTGAATACAATGGAGTGGCCAGAGAGAGAGAGAGGGGGGGAGAGGCCTTGATAAACCCAGCCAAGCCAACCCAACCAACTCGTCCTTCCCGCTTCCCTCTTTGCAATGTAGTTAGTAGCCCGCCAACTGTGTGATTGACAGATTAAACAAGATGCCACTTTGTCAGAAAGCGGCACACATCAATAGAATTACAGGAAGACATTTAATATGTGCCTGGATTGAAAATTATACAAGATATTCATTAATAAAAAGTACCTCCCCGCGTTAAATTTTAATGCGGGTTTAATGAACTATTATTTATTCAGTTCTTGTTGGGAGAACCATGTGAACGGCCACCTAAATTTGTATAATATTTTGGATAATAATTTAACAATTTAACAATCGCATTTTTTGAAATTTTTCTGCTCGACTAGAGAATAGGCATGTTGAACATGTAATTATTACACTTCTTATGCATTTTTGAACGAATTTACAAGAATGCGAGGTGGGGGGGGGGTTCAAGTCTCCCACCCTAGGTGTTAAGTCTCCCCCCCCACCCCCCCCCCCCCACCATTGAAAATTTTCGAAAATACGAATAATTGGTTTAATTAAAAAAGTTTAAGAGTTGAAATTCTCAAACTCTCACATAATGATAGCAATCATAAATTTGGGGTTCAATTCTCCCTCACTCACCGTACTTATACACAGTACTGCAGTATGCAGTAAAACAGCGTTGATGGCTCCCCCGCTGCCCTCTGCAGCGTTGATGGCTCTCACGCGGCCCCCTGCAGCATTGATGGCTCTCAAGCGGCCCCCTGCGGTATTGACGGCTCCCCCGCTGCACCCTGCAGCATTGACGGCTCCCCCGCTGCCCCCTGCAGCGTTGACGGCTTCCCCGCTGCCCCCTGCAGCGTTAATAGCTCCCACGGGGCCCCCTGCAGCGTTGACGGCTCCTCCGCTGCCCCCTACAGCGCTGAAGGCTCCCCTGCTGCCCCCTGCAGCATTGACGGCTCCCCCGCTGCCCCCTGCAGCGGTGATGGCTCCCCCACGGCCCCCTGCAGCGTTGATGGCTCCCCCGCTGCCACTTCCAGCGTTGATGGGTCCCCTACGGCCCCCTGCAGCGTTGATGGCTCCCCCACGGCCCCCTGCAGCGTTGATGGCTCCCATGCTGCCCCCTGCAGCGTTGATGGCTCCCTCACGGCCCCCTGCGGTGTTGACGGCTCCCCCGCTGCCCCCTGCAGCGTTGACGGCTCCCCTGCTGCCCCCTACAGCGTTGATGGGCCCCCCACGGCCCCCTGCAGCGTTAATGGTTCCCCCGCTGCCCCCTGCAGCGTTGATGGCTCCCTCACGGCCCCCTGCAACGTTGATGGCTCCCCCGCAGCCCCCTGCTGCATTGAACAGTCCCGTTCTATAGTTGCTATTGGATACGAAATATTATGCTCAAATTTAGACTTTTCAACATGTTCGAGAGGGATTATAATATATATTCGTGAATCTTTAGCTGGAGCATCGGAATACACAGTTCATCCCAGCCTTAATTGGGAAATTGGGAATGGTTTGGAATCATTATGGATTAGTATAGAGTCTATCTCCACACGGCCAATATTATTCGGGTGCATATATCGGAGCCCAAGTGTAAACAATTATACCAACGTTGTTCACACACTTAATCATATGTGTATATCCAACAAAAACAAGCAACTTATTATTTTGGGCGATTTTAACATGCCTCATACAGACTGGAACCTGCTATCTACCAGCGACATCGGTGAATCCATAATCTTATCTTGTATCCAGGATAACTACTTGTTCCAATTAGTAACCAAACCAACACGGTATCGCCACGGTCAAATTCCACGTATACTAGACTTAATACTCGTAAATGATGAACTTTCTGGGAACCCGCCTCTGGCCTATCATCCTACTCTAGGTGCAAGTGATCACCTAGTACTTGAATTCGATGTCAGTTTCAAATTCATGTCTAAATCATTACCGACACGATCAAAACCAATTTATGAAAGGGCAGATTTCTCATCAATCAATCTTGAATTACAAGAGAAACTAACTGCGGAGTCCCTACATCAACTTGATGTACAACAATCATGGTCACAGTTATATTCCAACCTCATGGATTCTTGCAAAAGACACATTCCACATTCAAAAGTCGGCAAGCGATCTAAGAAACCGAAGTGGTTGTCTAAAAATATATGTCAGTTGATCAATACCAAACGGAAATTATGGGACTCTTACAGGAAAGCACTATCAACAATATCATATGACGAATACAAGTCCGTACGTAATAGATGCACCTTAAATGTCCGCAAGGCACAATATATTTACGAGAAAACAACAGCTGCAAATGCGGCACGAAATCCAAAAGAGTTCTGGAAATATATCCACTCAAAGCGATCTATAAATAATGCCATCTGTACATAACCTCATTGATATGGATGGCAATCTGGTTACAAACAGCAAAGATAAAGCGATGGTATTAAATAATCACTATCACTTGTTATCTACTATTGAACAACTTCCCATTCCCACCATTCCATACACCCCTTCCTATAATGCGCCTCTTGAAACCATTGATTTTACCCCTGATATTGTTTTGGAGGCGATAGGTAAAATTAACCGTTCCAGTGCACCTGGTCCAGATGGAGTCTATCCTATTATGTTGATTGAACTATCCTCTGTGCTTGCAACACCACTTTCCACTCTGTTTCAAAATGCTATGGACTCTACTAAAGTACCACCGGAATGGAAACAAGCCAATATAACCCCCCATATTTAAACGTGGTAAGAAAACAGCTTCAGAGTACTACAGAAAGGTCAGTTTAACTACCGTAATCTCAATACTAATGGAGCGAATTGTGGTTGCCGGTATGTGGTCTCACCTAAAGGAAAACGTTCTAATGGCCAACCAACAATATGGGTTTCAAATAGGTCGATCCTGCACACTTCAATTGCTAGACGTAATTTATAACTGGTCCCTGGCGGTTGACAACAAAAAATGTATTGACGTAGTCTATTTGGACTTCTCAAAGGCATTTGATGCTGTTCACCATAAGAGGTTACTACACAAGCTGGAGTCTCTAGGTTTCGCTGGGAATCTTCTTGGTTGGATTCAAGACTTTCTGTCTGATCGACTACAGCGGGTTGTTGTGGAAGGGAAATCTCGTACTGGTTACCTGTACGCAGTGGAGTCCCACAAGGAAGTCTGACGCTGTGCTTTGCTTTCTTTGCTATGTGTTGTTTTTACTCCACATCCAAGGCCTACGATTGGCCCTTTACAACCAGACTTAGACATTCTATATCACTGGAGTTTAACGTGGCAGTTGAGTTTCAACTTTACAAAATGTAAAATTATGCATATTGGGTACGACAATCCGCGTCTTCAATACCATCTCGGGGACTTGTTTTAGATCAAACAAATAAAGAAAAAGACCTCGGTGTCATATTCCAGAACGACCTTTCATTCGGCCACCATATTGCAACAATTGTAAAAAAATGCAACCTAACTCTTGGATTTTAATTTATCGATCATGTAAACATCTGGATGGGGACATCTTCATCAGCCTCTACAAAGCCCTTGTACGACCTACTTTGGAGTACGCCTCCACAGTCTGGTCACCTCATCGGATTGGCGAGACACGGTTGATTGAAGCAGTCCAACGCCGTGCTACTCGTGTGGGAGTACTCGATTAGTATCCACTATGCGAGACACACCGTACCCTCTTCGCTTACGGCAACTGGGTTTCCCGACCCTTGAGTATCGTCGCCATCACCATCACTCATTCAAGGTTTATCGGTATCTTTCGGGACTTGAGTCGGTCGACTATCAATTTACTCTCTCATCCAGCAGTACTCGCGGCCACTCCTTAAAACTCCACAAACCACGTGCGAGATTACTCCAACGAAACTCAACCTTTCACTTTCGGGTCATTGACCCATGGAATGCGTTGACCGATGATGTAGTGACCGGACCCTCGTTATATACATTCAAATCCAGGCTGAACACTCACTATAAACATTTACCCTTGAAATTTACTCCATCGTGGTGGAACCTCACATAAACCGTCCATAATCTGCCCTTCTGTAACTCATTATCGTTGTTTTATCGTACTTTAATTAATATTTTTAATCTGACTTTTTATCGCCTGGCCACCTACTGTATTAACAATGTTTTATCATAACTCTGTTTTTCACCCTATTATACTTTTAAATAATTTTACATTTGTATTTTATTTTTTGTTATTTTTTTAGTTTATACAATGCGAACACAAAGTATTTTAATCTGCCCACCTATAACTGATTGCCATTGTTTTATCGTATTTTAATATTTTTAATCTGACTTTTTATCTGATTTTAATTTTCATTTTATTTGTTATTATTTTTTTAGTTTATACAATATGAATTGAATACAAAGTATTTTTTATTTATTGTATGTACTGTATTTCCCTAACGATCCTCCCCCCTCCTTATTTACAGTTCCAGTGCGTTTTTAATCACGATTGACGATCTAATTTATTTTATTCGTATTCGTTAAAAATACTTACTTACATACAGTATATTATTTTTTTAAATAGATATATTAATAAAAATTAGTGCAGTTCTCAAGACTTACCGGTATCACCATTTAAGTATCAACATTTAATTATTACCCATAAACAGTTTTAGGTACTTATTGAAACTTCATCTAGTTTTTGTAAATTGTCTACTATCAATAATTTTAAGCCAAGAATTTTTGGTTAAATTGTTGATTTATTGTACAGGTACAACAAGCATTAGCTTTCTATACCTTAAACATTAAACAAAAGTAGGCCTAGTACTGTAGTAGGCCTACTGTCTGACTGTACAGTAGGCCTACTATCTGACTGTACAGTAGGTCTACTCTCTGACTGTACAGTACTATCTGACATTCTGAATACTGGAATTGGTGATATTGGATAAACCTGTCTCATCTTCAGATCCTACAGAACTGCAGAATGGCTGTTAGCAGAATCGGACATACTATAGGATCGGCATGCTGCATTGCAGCTGCATTTTTAAGAATGCTGTGCCGGCTTATCGACAAAATTGCACCGCCACAACTCCCTACTGTATCACCCATGACATTTGCTAGATCATCCGCATCTTCAAGGCCAGTGTCCTTTAAGATGCGTCTCAAGAAAGTCATGGGCTGCCAACCATGCTTATTCACTCCATGAGGCTGCCAAAGTACAAGATTATGCACTGGCTGGTCCTCACGGCGAAAGCAATGTTCTGCAAAGCGGAGGCGATTTTGTTCTAGTGTCAAGCTTGGGGGAACCAATGAGACACCTCCAATGTTATATAGTGTCTGGTTGGAGATGTGTGCATTGTACTTGACACAATGAACCCGGCGTAGCATTCTTGTGAATGTGCCATCCAGATATTTGGTGTCCTCAGCAGTTAGAGCCCAGCATGGACTCCCATAGAGGAGTACTGGAACTACTGCTGCTCTAAATAATCGGACCTTAAGTTTCCGATTAATTCTCGGTGACTTACAAATCCTGGAAAGCCTATTCAAGGCTGCCCATGCCTTGCCTTGGTGATTAGGGAGCCCGGGTTCGATGGGGCAGCACTGTTTGGGCACAGTGCTTTAAATGCTGCAGCCTAGCCCAACCCCGGCTTTCATCCTTCAGTGGTCGATAAATGGGAACCAAGGCAACTTGGGAAACAGAGTGGAAGGGTTTACTGTGGAAGATCACCCATGGTGGTGAACAGGCATTCCTTGGCTTAACGAGCCTAAATGATTCTGCCATTCAAAATTTGGTTTGTGTTGTTTTGGCTCTACGTGTATATATAATAATAGAGTATACCAACAAAACTATAATAATAACAGTCAAATAAAAACACAAAACACATGAGAAAGCTAATTCCAGCGTAATTGCGATTCCGTTGTTATAAGAATGAATTGAAACAGGTATAAATAACTCGCTGAAATACAGTATTAATTGAAATACCATTTATTCGTATCTTCTTAAACCCTGTTTCCTAATAGTTGTTTTAAATGACGATTAATTTGGTTGCCATTGAAACTCAGCACTTAGTTTAACTATTTTAACTCAATATTGCATCTTAGAGAACTGAGAGTTCTTGTAGATTCCAAATTTTGTAACTTCACATCGGAACAGCAGATAACAAAGTAGTTTTTAATTTTAACAACTTTTGAATTACAATATACTTCTCATTCCAGAACCTAATTTGCCTAATATAAATTTTTCACTTTCAAATTTATAGAAATAAATTGTAAGACCTCTTGTTTGAGAACTCGCACACCTGGGGAAAAATTCGTGGTTCAATGATAGTAAGATTAAACAAGGTTTATAAAAAAATTACGGCCCATGTGAACTTTCCCAGAGAGCCACGGAAAGTCGAAATAAAATGGGTCAACATTTGTTTAAAGGGGTGGGTAGGTGGGTGTTTGGCTCGGTTGGTCGGTCAGTCGGTCGGTTGGTTGGTCGGTGGGTATGGGAATGTAGGAAGATGGGAATGTGGGAAGATGGGTGGGAATATAGGAAGATACTGTAGGAATGTGGGAAGATGGATGGGAATGTTGGAAGGTGGTGGAAATGTAGGAAGATGGGAATGTGGAAAGATGGGAATGAAGTTATTTTTACCTACCAATGGAGGGAAAGGAGCAGGTTACAGAGGCGGGCTTTTCTAACCAAAACAATAAACGATATTGTTACCAATTGAGGGAAAGGAGCAGGTTACAGAAGCGGGCATTTCTAACCACAACAATAAACGATATTGTTACCAATTGTGGGAAAGGAGCAGGTTACAGAGGTGGGCTGTTCTAACCAAAACAATAAACGATATTGTTACCAATTGAGGGAAAGGAGCAGGTTACAGAGGCGGGCTTTTCTAACCAAAACAATAAACGATATTGTTACCAATTGAGGGAAAGGAGCAGGTTACAGAGGCGGGCATTTCTAACCACAACAATAAACGATATTGTTACCAATTGTGGGAAAGGAGCAGGTTACAGAGGTGGGCTGTTCTAACCAAAACAATAAACGATATTGTTACCAATTGAGGGAAAGGAGCAGGTTACAGAGGCGGGCTTTACTAACCAAAACAATAAACGATATTGTTACCAATTGTGGGAAAGGAGCAGGTTACAGAGGTGGGCTGTTCTAACCACAACAATAAACGATATTGTTACCAATTGAGGGAAAGGAGCAGGTTACAGAGGCGGGCTTTACTAACCAAAACAATAAACGATATTGTTACCAATTGTGGGAAAGGAGCAGGTTACAGAGGTGGGCTGTTCTAACCAAAACAATAAACGATATTGTTACCAATTGAGGGAAAGGAGCAGGTTACAGAGGCGGGCTTTTCTAACCAAAACAATAAACGATATTGTTACCAATTGAGGGAAAGGAGCAGGTTACAGAGGCGGGCATTTCTAACCACAACAATAAACGATATTGTTACCAATTGTGGGAAAGGAGCAGGTTACAGAGGTGGGCTGTTCTAACCAAAACAATAAACGATATTGTTACCAATTGAGGGAAAGGATCAGGTTACAGAGGCGGGCTTTACTAACCAAAACAATAAACGATATTGTTACCAATTGTGGGAAAGGAGCAGGTTACAGAGGTGGGTTGTTCTAATCAAAACAATAAACGATATTGTTACCAATTGAGGGAAAGGAGCAGGTTACAGAGGCGGGCTTTTCTAACCAAAACAATTATCGATATTGTTACCTATTGAGGGAAAGGAGCAGGTTACAGAGGAGGGCTTTTCTAACCAAAACAATAAACGTTGTTATCTACCAATTTGAGGAAAGGAGTAGGTGACAGAGGCGGCTTTTCTAAAAAAAACAATAAACGTTGTTGTCACTTACCAATTGATGGGAAAGGAGCAGGTTACAGCAGCGGGCTTTTCTATCCAAACAATAAACATTGTTATTCACATCTTCCCACATCCCCATCAACCTTCCCATCTTCCTACAATCCCATGAACCTTCCCATCTTCCCACATTCCCATCCACCTCCCCACATTCCCATATTCCCATCCATCTTCCCACATTCCCATCCACCCACATTCCAATTTTCCCACTTTCCCACCCACAAACCCACCCGCCCACTTCATCACTCACCGTCCGACCGACTGATCAACAAACCACCCCCCTCAAAAAAGAGAACTTCGCGCAGCACCTGAATACCAAAATACCCCCCATGTGAAGTTTCCCAGACTGTTTGGGAAGATGGTCGAAAATACGAAAGTTGCCTAGTGATAGTGAATGGGCCAAATTCCGTTCCTATGTGTTTTTTTTTCTCTGGGAAAGTGGAATCCTGGGAAACTTCACATGGGCGAAAATTACGATTTCAAACGACTGTAAGTCACTAACAGAACAATTTATTTATTTCTTTCATAATGCATCAATAGTAATAGCACAAAGATACATTTATATTTTTATGATATTAATATTAATATTACAACTGCAGCCGAGCAATAGCATAGCTAGTGTAGCTCGACTGGTTAGCTGCTTGAAGTATTATGGGGGGGGTGGTTCTGGGGTGAGGGGGCGGAGGGGGCGGAGG
>JAUCBJ010006416.1:0-25084 GCA_032718475.1 Nemertoderma westbladi | reverse complement strand
TTACTGAGTCCACTGTATTCATAAAGTTTTTCGGTCCGGCCCAACCACAAATTTTGACCACGACCGCCACTGACTGACTAGAGGAAGTCGTTAGAAAGAGGGGAGGGAGGCAGCAGGTAGAGAGGCAGATATAAGGGGAGGGGATATGATTTTGAGGCCCAATATTTGGATGAGTGCTGGATGAGAGGACCATGGAGCCCATTTTGGCACTTGAAGGATAATTGAAGAGATATCAAAAAAGAAAGACAGGCATCTGGCTGTTATCTTTGTTGACTTCTTCAAGGCCTTTTGATTCAGTCTCTCGCTCACGTATGTTCAGCATACTTTCATTATATGGGATTCCTGATGAAATTATTGCAGCAATCAGATCAGTATACGATGGTTCGACAACATTTGTGTCTACTGTTGACGGTGACACAGAACCATTTGAAGTGTTGATGGGGCGTCCTCCAAGGAGGACACACTTGCACCATTCTTGTTCATTATTGTGGTTGACTATGTTCTACGCATGTCCTTAGATCATTATAATGATGATGGGGTGATGATAACTTCCACCTACTGGCTCCAGAAGTCGAGGAAATCCTGCCAAGCACCTATCTGATCTAGACATTTGCTAATGACTTAGGAGTACTCTCAGAATCATTAGAGGGAGCCCAACTGGGTTCATTGTGTCAAGTACAATGCACACATCTCCAACCAGACACTATATAACATTGGAGGTGTCTCATTGGTTCCCCCAAGCTTGACACTAGAACAAAATCGCCTCCGCTTTGCAGGACATTGCTTTCGCCGTGAGGACCAGCCAGTGCATAATCTTGTACTTTGGCAGCCTCATGGAGTGAATAAGCATGGTGGACAGCCCATGACTTACTTGAGACGCATCTTAAAGGACACTGGCTTTAAAGATGCGGATGATATAGCAAATGTCATGGGTGATAGGGAGTTGTGGCGGTGCAATTTTGTTGACAAGCCGGCACAGCATTCTTAAAAATGCAGCTGCAATGCAGCATGCCGATCCTAGTAGTAGTAGTATTTGGATGAGTTGAGGTGGGGATTGGAGGCCTCAGGTGAGTTTCGGCTAGGGGATGAGGTGGATTGGATGGAAGAGACACCGATACAGTCAACATCTGGACTGCAGGGAATGCAGATACCTGGGGGGACCAAGGACGACTTTGGGAGGAAGAGACCGAGAGCGATGGAGGGGTGGAGGGTTACGGGCGAGTACCAGGCCAGGAAGGGACATGGTCTGATGGTGGATCAACCAGGATCCCGGGCTTGGAACCGCTTGTGGCAGAGGAAGTAGAGAAGGACGAGTTCGGAGAGATGCCGCAGATAGAGAGGATCGGCTGGGCGTTCACACTTCGACCCTTCTCCAGTGACCACCGCCTTATTGTGGCCAAGGTAAGACTCAGTCTGCGTGCTAGCAGAACAACGAAATCTGCCTTGCCGCGGCATGACTGGTCTTCTCTGTTGCAACAGCCAAGTGTGAGATCCAGCTTCACACTACAGCTGAGTAATAGGTATGAGGCTCTTGCCTCTGAGGCGGCAGATCACTGTGAGGGCTATACTGTCTTTACAGAAGCAGTTAAGTTAGCAGCTGCAGAAACAGTTCCTGTATACCCTCGAAACAGGAAAAGGGCCCCCTGGACTGACAACAAAATTCAAAAGTGCCGAAACGACCTTCATAAGGCGCAGAAAGAGTCCCGACTCAAACAGACTTTAGCAGCCAAGAATGCAGTTAAGGCTGCATCTAGGTCCCTGAACAGGCAGTACTCTGTTAAACTACAGGAGCTAATAAACCAACAGGTTGATGACATCAATGATGCTGACGACAGCAGGCAATCATCCCAGGCATGGAAATCGATCAATCTGCTTACTGGGCGGAAAAGCCAACCAACCACCAAGGTTAAGGCTGAATCACCAGCCGATCGCCTCAATGGTTGGAAAGCCCACTTTGAAAAGCTCCTCAATAATGACAGGGTATTGCCAGATAACTTTATAGAAGTAAAAGTGTCTGAGTCTGTACTCCCAGATATTCCCATTGGCGATATCTCCTTTGCAGAAGTGAAGGCTGCTGCAAAGAGCATTAAGACCAATCGTGCCAGTGGAGTAGATGGTGTTCCCCCTGAGGTATTTAAAATACCTGAGTGTTTAAAGCTCATCTATCCCATCATAGTAGACATGTGTTCGCGCTTTCAGACCTTTAGCAGTTTAACCTGCCAAATTGGGATGTCTTCTAGATAATAAATCGTCTTTAGCCTATGACGAGTATTTGATACACTACATTAGCCGAAGCCAGTCTATGCGCGACCATTCACCCGCTGGATATACCCGGGAGACTGGATTCGGAAGCCTAACCGTATTGCGGTGTAGGCCTACTGTATTATTCGACTGATCGTAATATATAATCTCTGACAAATATTATTCACTTTCGGGAAATATTAACAGTTCCTTTAGGACGTGGCGCTCTAAATATGTAAACAGAGTTATGACTTAAACTAGAAAACAACGGGATGGCTATGGATTCACGTATATGGCGCATTCTTTAGGAGATGCTTTGTTATCAGTCACAATCATACACAATACTGCACAATGCTGCACACCGATCTGCCGACCTTCACTAATTTTAGTCACATATAAGGAGAACAACAACCAATACATGTAGTGCCTATGAAATAGCATTAGATTCACTTCAGAACCACTTTAATGTAAGTCGCAATCGTTATATGTAACCGGTCTCTCTTACCTTCAGTATATCAAGAAGATTGAGGGTTTTGTAATTATTTATAGATATTCCAAATATAATAATATTCCATCAACTGATATAATGAATAACCGACAGTAAATAGCAGTAAAAATGCGGTGTTTGTAGTTGACAATATGATTAGGTGAGTGAGATAACAGATATACGTTCTATAATTAAGCCTACTAATGTTGGGCTAAAGACTGAAAACACAGAGGTTCCAAAGCCGGTCTTCTGGCTGTGGACAAAATACACATACTGACTCAATTCATGAGTTTCTGTATACAACCTCCAACACAGAGTCAAAAAACGCTCTGATTGGTCGACCGAACAAAGAAACGACAGAGAACAAAGAAAAAGCTCCACGTGTACAGATCAGCTGTTAGCCATCGTCATAGTAACTACACTGTGTCAAGAGGATTTTGGCTATTGCGACATAAGATCGCTAGTTATGTCCGCTAAAGTACACAGTTAGTTATGTCCGCTAAAGTACACATATAGAAGAAATGGCTTTTATGTCCACTAAAACACCGGTTCAGTAAGGAAACGGCTTTTTATGTCCGTTAAAACACCTACAGAGTACTTTGCGGGGAAAATAACTAGTTAGATCCGCAAAAGCCTTTACACCGCTCCCAGAAAATGGGATTTAATTCTATAAAATATAAAAAATCACAGTTTCTAAAATATAAAAATACTCTAAACAGTTAGTTTTTCTTGCTCGGACGGCGTTTACGCAGTTTTTTGGAGGCTAGCAAGAGTCCTTTTCTCTTTGGGGCGAGCCAATTTACTAGGAGGGCCATAACTCCTGGGTAAAGGGTGCAATACAATTGCATCTGAAGGTTTAGGGTTACGGTCGATGTCTCGTCCATTTCGATATGCTTCTCCTCGAGCTGATTTTCCTCCGCTTATCGTTGGATGCGTTCGTCCAAAACTCTTGCAGAGAATAGGGTCGTCCAAGTTCGATATCTTCTTAGAGATTCTGAATTTCCTGATCAAACTGAGATAAAGTTAATTCGTTTACCGCTTGGACTTGCTACTGTAATTTACATTTCTCTAAACAATTGTAGGTTCATTTTCCGATCTTTTGACGAATAGTGTCCAACGCGTTTCGTATAACTCTTTCCTCCGCCTCGGTGACAGGTTGTATCGGGTTAAACAGGGACGATGGTACGGTTGAATGGCGATATTAGATGTCCGCGTCCCAATCCGGCTAAGTAAGATGGGCGAATATTTAGGGAGCCCACAACCGGAGTGCCACCGACTAACTGTTCGGGTAACACTAGATCTTTGAACAGTGAGTACAGTTCGGGAGGATCCGTGATACTATTAGGATCAAGAGTCTGAGGTCTAACTAGAGAATGAGGAGGTCTGACCGAGTATTCTGGAACTCTGATCATAGGTTTATTTAAGGATCGTTTGAATTGAGCGAGCGTAGGTGATACATCGAACAAGTTTCGCTCGAAACTCCCGTAAATATAGCGAGTAAAACCGTGTTTAAAGCAACGTCTCCACGGATGTTTCTGTCTTTCCGTTTGTTGGTTGGGTCTTGGGCATTCATCGCAATAATACCAAAGACGCACGCACTTCTTGTAGGGGAAACGAGGATGATATTTATTCGGTTTTACAACGTTTCTCTCAAGAATTTCAAATATACGTTGGAGTTACTGTGTTTATCCGGTTTTTAACGTCTTCTCTTTCGAGTCGATTTCGAATATAATTTTCGCATTCTATTTTCAGTTTATCGTTCCGACTCCGCTGGGTAGGATATTTAAATAGTACCACTCCCCTTTCGGTGTCGAAATCGTCCGTATCGTGTAAATCGATAGGATGACTAGTAGTTAAGAAGTCCATATACGTACCATTACGATGCGTATAGTGAGCGGTGAATTTTCTATAGTCCAATTCACGCGTAAGTTGCTCCTGGGACATTGGCGGTTCGATATAACGACCATCGTCCTCTGTAGTAGTTGGACCAGCGTCGCCGCGTATCAAGCTATCAACAAACGCTTGCAACGGTAGAGTATATTTCTCCCTGATACCAAGATCATCTTCTATCAACTGAGTCATAGCTGCTATATGAGTTTATCAATATTATAATGAGTTTATATTTAGGCTAGCGAGCGTCGCTGCCTACCCCTCTCGGCCCCCGGACAGCGCAAGATCCTCAGCGCTGGTGTACTTTCGCCGATGTGCCTATCGCCAACGTCGTAGCTGCACAACGACAACAACAACCAGCGCGAGTCACTCCACCGTCCGTCCCAAAGGCTTAGATATACTTCAGGTTCTTACTGGAGAGTTAGGGCTACTTTCACAATTGCGACTCGCTACTGTAAACACACTTTAGTAGTAACATTCACCTATAAACGCACAAATTCCACACAACTGTCACAAACCGCACATATTCGGGCCATTTGTCCTTTAGTCAGTGCCTTCCAGAATGCCACGTTATTATTGGGTATCCTGGGATACTAGCAATGTGCTATTTTATTCCTTATGCTATTCAATGGGGCAAGCCTTTATTGTTCTTTTAACTCACTTCTAATTCTAGCGTGGTTGTTGCCATGGTGACATTATGGAAAGCTAGCGGTAGAATTAGGGTAATTCTCATGCATACAGATCTGGGATGCTATTTAATAGTAATTCTTTAATTGTCAATATTCCCCTTTATACATGATTTTATGAATTTTATCGGCTATTGACTATATGTTGGAGATTCTCGCACACTAATATATACTTAATAGGGTGAATCTCCGCTCCCATGATCTATTAATTAATGGAATTTTGGGAATGTTATAAATTGTATAAAATAACAATTTATCAAATTCATTAAAAGATGAATTTAAATTTATTCCCGTAAATTTTATTATTTAATATTAAATGGACACAATTTTATTCCAGAACATATCTGGGGACTGGGATCCTTGATTCTAGGAAATTTGTCTTTTTAAGAGTATCGGTAAGTGCTACGATATCTTAATTGACTAGAATTTTAAAGGATCTAAATTTTGACTGATTTTATAAATATTAATAGTTAATATTTAAGATGGGCACCAGTTTATTCCAGAACTTGTCTGGGGACGTTAACCACTGATTCCAGAATTTTGTCTTTCAAGTATATCGGTGGGTGCCGCGATATCTTAATCGACTAGAATTACAGATGGTCAAAGGGTTTAACAGATTTACTTTTGCGTTGTACGCTACTGTTAAAGGGACATCACACTACTATATGTATTATTTAAGATACGGTATGAGAGCAATATCGCACGCAGCAATGTCAGTGAGAAGAGGCAAGTCGTTTCCAAGGTCTACCCAGAGCTTGGTTTAGCCGAGACACGAGGATCTGAATTTTGCATTCCTAATACTCTACTTACCAATAATACTTGAATATAGTAGGAGCTTTATTGTACTTTAATAAGCACGGACATTTCATCTTACTGTAGTTACGTATTTGTAATGTAATACGGACAGTAAGGAAGGAGAAAAAGAGTTATTTCTCGCCGTCGCACTAAATATATAATATATAAGTAATTAAATAATAAATGCAAATATATATTGCACTAATCTACTAAATAATCGCTAAAATAACATTCTACTAAATAAAATTAAAGAAAACGATTATAATAAAATTACATAATAATACATACATGAATATAAAATAATAAGAATATAAAATAATATGGTCACACACCCACTCCAGACGCTGCTAAGCTGGGGAGTCCCTAGATGTTTGTTGGATTAGGGAGGTGGTCGTGGGAAGAGTATCTTGCCTTCCATAGTTTCCGGACAGTTCTCGGTCTCTTTCCAGTAAACATAAACGACCAACTGGGCGATTGAGCTGCTGTGTCTCGAAGACAATTCCAGGTTTCCTCTTCGTCCTGGAATAGTGACGATAGAAACATCGCTTCAAATTAGGGCCCTTACAAAGCCGATTCCAGGATCTATAGTGGTCCATCGCTCCTGGCAGGAGAGGTGAGAGTCCCGGCGAGACGTCTGGTGTTCCAGATCTCCAGTCTCTCTCTCTGATCTCCACAACAGATCGGTTCGCGGTGGGGGAGTTTAGATCCACAGCGTCGTCCCTGGCAATGTGTAATACAGACAGATCTATCACGGGTTTAAATAACCTTGATTTACTCGTCCGGGTTTTAGGTTTGACTTTCTCCGCTCCCTTGGCTTGTCTAATCTCAGCCGTGGTAATATGGGGAGGCCATTCATCTTCTTTACTTAAGAAGTCGGGTCCACCTAACCAGTCTGGAGTATCTGTCAGTTCTTGAGGAGTTGCTCCTCTGGAAGCGATGTCGGTTAGATTAATCGTCTCGGGGCAATATCTCCATTGATCTACATTGGAGTTAATATCATCATTATCTGAGGAGTATGGTGTTCCCTCAGTTGGGTCGTCAACTTCACTGCTCTCCACTTCCCATTCACTTAATTGATATACCTGTTCTTTTGGTAATCTTTCCATAAGAGTTCTACGGGAAGGGCCAGTAAAGTACCAACCTACTCTAGTTCTTCCCGCATAGACTTGTAATGGTTGCGGTTGAGCAGGCCATTTCTCCAATGTCTCAAGTGCCTCATGCGCATTTTGGCCGATGAGTATTTGCACTCCAGGGTAATCCGTGTTGAATCTAGGTATATTAAGCTGCTGGGTGGAATCGTCCTCATCCCAGTTATAAGGTTCTACTTGGCTGGTAGCGAAGTTCTTTATCGCCACCATTTTTACTGACCTTATACTATGTTCTCCTAGTTCATCCTGGGGGGTGGACAACGCACCTACATAATAATCCGCTATTAATGTAGATTTCCAAACCTGCATAATTCCTGACATGTTTAACTTAGTTCGGAACTTTTGGGTTGTCCAGCAAAGATGTCTTCGGCTAGTTCTTTGTCGATGAATGTTCCTGTGCTACCGGAGTCAAGGAGGGCGTTCACTGTATAACTCCTTTTAAGTCCGTGGACCCTTAACTGTACTACTGGAAATTCTCGGATTCCTACATTGGAAGTTGGTGCTTTCCAAGATGGTTGTCGGTCAGAAGTAGTTAGGGGGAGCTCGCTGTCGGTGTCCTTTTCATACGTAAGTGCTCGATACACTGCGGTATTTATCAGGTAACAGGATTCGTTTTCGTCGGAGAATTCGTCCGTATAGAATCCTTCCATCTCAGAATATTGGTCAGTGTCGTTCACATCACTGAATTGGACATGTAGTTCGGACTCACTTACCTGACTCGGGCTGTTTCGTTCGAATTCCGTGTGCAACAAGATATGATGTTTTGCGCCACACTTTGCACACCTTGCGTCGGAGTAACAGGTTCGCCGTTGGTGTCCTCGTCTGAGGCAATTATAACACAACCGCTTATCCCACATGACTTCACGTCTATCCTTTAATGATTTCTTTAGGAATTTATCACACATATTCAAACGGTGGGGCCCGTCGCACAGCACACATTTTGGTTTGAGGTTACTTACCTTACTCTGGGTAACGTTGTGCACACTCGTTCTTTCCTCGGGCTTTCTTACATGAATTCTCTTAGGAGACGTAGGAGGAGTTTTTCTTACCTGTTCTCTCCTGTCATTGGTTCGAGACTTGAATTTACTTACGTCCTTAGGCGCTTTGTTGTCATAGTAAGATCTTTCAGTGTCTTTCCCGCTGTCTTCCTCTTGAGAAGCCTGGCTTTCGCCGTCGTCTGTATAACACACTGGTATTACCCTTCTCCTAGAAACGGGTTTCTCACTTACCTTATTTTCCGGTGTCTTCTCTCTGGACTGCTTTAGGAGCTGTAATTTTACTTCTCCATCTAAGAATGACATGAGATCAGCCATGGTAGGGTCTCGTCTTTGATGTTCCATCATATATAACACTTTCTTATCCCAGCGTGTACCTACTCCACCCTTAGGTAAAGTAGAGGCCACGGCTCCAATAACCATAGAACTCTGATATTCATGAGACTTACCTAGCCAATCTAATTGTCTACAGATCTCCTGAATCTCATCGGAAAACTCTATAATCCCGCTGCTAATGAATTTTCGGGGCGCTACCAATTTTGCATACAAATACCTAGCTATGTTATTCCTATTACCATACCTGATGTTTAGGGTATCCCAAACTTGTCTTAATCCATCTGGATGTCCAATAAACTTTAACGCCATTAACTTGGGAGATCCTTCCAAGCACTCGATGAGGAATCTAAGTTTCTCTCCGTTAGATAGCACAGAGTTCTGTATGTTATCTTTGTAATATTCATTAAAAGGTAACCATTTCATCTCATCTCCATTGAACTTGACGATCTCTCCCACCTTTACCGCTTGACGGGCTTCTGTTCTAGCCATTTGACGTGTAAAACTTTCTTGGGCCATCGTGTTATTTAATATCGAGTTATCGGTATATAAATTTTTCGGATTATGATCAGGTCTATATGGAATATCATTGTCAACAGGTTTATAATTACCCTTAATAGGGTTCACTATAGGAGTTTCTACTTCACTAGCAGTATAGATGCGTGTAGGCTCCACACCTTGCGCATGAAATACTTCAGACCTAACAGGTTGACACATTGTTACCGGGGTTGGTGGTATACCCCTTTGGGTATTTACTAATTTGTCGCGTTCTAATGCGATACTCTGCTGCACCTCTTGCAACTCTAACCTACTTTCCCTTACTGTGCCCTTGAACTGCTGAACAGTTCCTTCCATCTCCCGGACCTGCTGAGAGGAGCACTTGCGGTGTTCCCTCAACTGCCCGAGCAGGAGACCCATCTCCCGTAGTCCCTCATCTACCCACTCGACCGCCGAAGCGGGAGGCGCCAACGTTGTAGCGGGTGGACGAGGGACAACGGGCAACAAATCATTAATATTTCGCTCGGAGTCCAGGACATGAACATTTTCTGGGGTGGTTCTGTTGGGCACAGGTAGTTTCGTGCTGTGCAAAGGGAATTTAGAGGTAGGTTCTGGGAGTACAGGTGTCTCTCTCTCTGAAGGGGTGGCTTCGAGAACAGGCCTAATTATTTCAGGTTCATCTACTATAGTAGGGAGTCTTTCTAATCTAATAATTTGGTCTGTGGGTTCTGTACTACCTAAGTCTACACTATCCAGTTGCATTCTCACCTCAGGAGGTAACGTCCGCTTGAGCATCCGTCTACGTCCGCTTGAACGAGATTTATTACCTCTACCTTCGGGATCTCTCATATCACCTTCATCGGAGGAGGCAAATCCCTGTCTTCTGGAAGTATATCGACTCAGTAACCGTATCTGAGTTGCAACTATAGCTGTCCTTTGTTTCTTCAAGTATTCTTGTTCCGCCTGAAGTTTTTCCAGCTCTAGTTGGGTGGTCTCTTCAGATGCTCTTAGTTCTGCTTCTGCCACTGCCGCTTTTCTTTCTGCCGCTTTTCTATCTGCTTCTGCCGCTGCCACTGCCGCTTTTCTTTCCGCTGCTATTGCTGCAGCTGCCGCTTTTCTTTCCGCTTCTGCCGCTGCAGCTGCCGCTTTTCTTTCAGCCTCTACTGCTGCAGCTGCCGCCTTTGCCTCTGCCTTTGCTGCTTTTATTGCTGCAGCTGCCGCTTTTCTTTCCGCTTCTACTTGCCGTTGCTTTAATTGTCTATCCTTAACTAGCCTAGGGTCTGACACTACTACTGAAGGGATGACCTTTCCTACAGTAGGGGACTTGGACTTTGGTCTGGGATGTTCTATACTTTGATCTTGGTCACAGATCCTTTCAAGACATTGTCCAAGTCTAAGACTCATTCTAACACCTTCCAAAAGACTATCTGACAGTGCCCGTTTTGTGTCAGACATGTTTGTTTGTACAGTTGAATGCCTACTGCTATATTACAGTTAAAGCAAGTCTAGTAATTCAGTATCAACTGTTAGCCTAGTAATTAATTACCGATACTGCTACTCAGTGTAGCGTTATATGTATATGTATAATATATTAGAATACCGGTATGCTTATAGTATATATATAAGTATTATTACAGACTAGATTTGTCACAGAATACCGGTATGTAATTTCAGCGCAAATATATATAAATATATAATAGGCCTATCGTGAATACCGGTATACAGCTTACACTTATAGTGTATATAAGTATAATTATGGACTAGAATTAATTACAGAATACCGGTATAATTTCGGCCTAAATTTATGGAAATAAATATAATAAGCCTATTGTAAATACCGGTATGTCAATTATTTTAGAATAATTGAATTTCTGAATTTTAGGGGTTACTTGGTTACTTTACTTTACTTGATTACCGTGATTTAACCAGCAGTAGTCCAACTGACATTAAGACCTAATTGTTGTATGACAGGCCTACTATTTATAAATCGGTTTGAGTTGATTTATAATATATATATGTGGCTGGCCACGAGAAAAGGGACCTTATGTTACCGGAGGTCGATTTGGAGTTATTAGGCCTATGAGATGCAGAATTTTACAGAGATTTTAACAAAAAAAACGGTGTCTCAATATCTATTTCCAAAAAAAAGTTATAGCGATTTATGTGAAGGTGATTCGGGTAGCTCTTTTCCTACCTACCCGTATTAGTACCTTTTATTAAAGTCCTACATTCAGACATGAAAACACTAAAACAGTGTTATATACAACACTGCAACATCTTATATTGCTTCCTGTAATTAGTTATTTCCTAGGTATCTTGAATATCAGAACCAATTTGAATTTCCCGCATCGTTTTATACATTTCTAACTTGATAATCCAATTAAATTTGTTCAAAAATAGAGGGAAACTTTAAACGCGATTATCTCAGAATCAGGTTTTGCGACATAAGGTCCCTTTTCTCGTGGCCAGCCACATATACCCGTATAATGGGTTTTATCAATATTTGAAATAAATGTTATTATTTCTGGGAAGGAGTCACTACACAGAAGCTGTGCGCTCTTAGTGAAGTGCTACTTGTTGGACACTAAAACAAATAATTCTAATTTACCTAAGTTACTTATTACTACAAATTACGTACAATTCAGGGTGAGATTACAATCTCTAAATAAACACAAAAAATTACACGTACGAATTTTTAGGGTAATTTTACAAGAAGTCTACAAACCAGCCCAACAAAGGGTTAGGATATCTGGTTATTACAACGGACAGGGTACTACGGTATTTGAAAATAACAAGCAGTAGTAAATATATTGCGTTGTCCAGATAGGAAAATACCACCGTCTGACGACTTATAGCCGTATCGCTATAAGTACTACGTTATGTATCACGGAGTGTTCCTACCTAGAAGTTAATTACCGCGGTCTACCAGAACCAACGTGCCTATTAACCACTTTACAACACAAATATACTGCCTACACACTAATTACCTTCGGAAAGCACTGTACACTAAACCCTAAATTAGGTACAAGTACTTATGCAACAAATAATCAGCAGTTAGAAATACTTGTACAGCTAAAAGAACCACGGTATCTGCTGGAGTGACCGGGGCACAAAATCACCAGTCTTTACCTACGCCAAGCAGCCCTGATGTAGTACCGGGGTTAATTTAACTATAACGGTATGTACAACAAGCACAATTACTGTAGGAATAAACTTGGGGATATGAATGTTGCGAATAATCGCATAAACTCTGAATAATAAATATTACGCTACGTGTATAGACTACTCAAACAAAATGCAGACCAAATGCTGACAGACTACTATCAAGCCTAAACAAACTACAGTATATGCAGACTCCGAAATGGTTAGTTAGTATGCGTTCTAACCGAGTAGTACAACTTATTCTTTCGAGGGGGTTTACCTCACAGCACTGGAAGCCCCTACGTTCCTAACTGGCACTTTATCGGACATACACTCTACACACACTGCAATCTCTTCAGACCTAACAACAGCCAGACAACAATCCAGCCTACAAATTATCTAAATAAGAAATATTACGCTACCCGTACAGACTACACATACAAAGTACAGACCAAACGCTGGCAGACTACTATCAAGCCTAAATAAACTACAGTATATGCAGACTCCGAAATGGTTAGTTAGTATGCGTTCTAACTGAGTAGTACGACTTATTCTTTCGAGGGGGTTTACCTCACAGCACTGGAAGCCCCTACTTTCCTAACTAGTACTTTTTCGGACATACGCTCTACACACACTACAGTCCCCTCAGACTTAACAACAGTCAGACAACAGTCCAGCCTACAAATTATCTGTACAATCTGAGCAGGCTTACACGCCTTCTGCTCAATATTAACCTACAAGTAAATAAAACTGACAGAAATAAGTAAAATCCCAATAAAAAACCAGGGCTGCAGTCCCTGATTAAATATTAGGGCCTACCGGTATACAATTATCAAAATCGAATAATACTGCTGTACCTGTACTGCTGTAAGTACCGGTCCGGGTGGTTAGGTAGTCAAGCCTACTGGGTACCGGTTGGCCGGTACTTCAGCTTTATTGCCTACGTTGCAATAAAGAAGCTATATCTGTTATTGTACGCGCTTTCAGACCTTTAGCAGTTTAACCTGCCAAATTGGGATGTCTTCTAGATAATAAATCGTCTTTAGCCTATGACGAGTATTTGATACACTACATTAGCCGAAGCCAGTCTATGCGCGACCATTCACCCGCTGGATATACCCGGGAGACTGGATTCGGAAGCCTAACCGTATTGCGGTGTAGGCCTACTGTATTATTCGACTGATCGTAATATATAATCTCTGACAAATATTATTCACTTTCGGGAAATATTAACAGTTCCTTTAGGACGTGGCGCTCTAAATATGTAAACAGAGTTATGACTTAAACTAGACACAATGGGATGGCTATGGATTCACGTATATGGCGCATTCTTTAGGAGATGCTTTGTTATCAGTCACAATCATACACAATACTGCACAATGCTGCACACCGATCTGCCGACCTTCACTAATTTTAGTCACATATAAGGAGAACAACAACCAATACATGTAGTGCCTATGAAATAGCATTAGATTCACTTCAGAACCACTTTAATGTAAGTCGCAATCGTTATATGTAACCGGTCTCTCTTACCTTCAGTATATCAAGAAGATTGAGGGTTTTGTAATTATTTATAGATATTCCAAATATAATAATATTCCATCAACTGATATAATGAATAACCGACAGTAAATAGCAGTAAAAATGCGGTGTTTGTAGTTGACAATATGATTAGGTGAGTGAGATAACAGATATACGTTCTATAATTAAGCCTACTAATGTTGGGCTAAAGACTGAAAACACAGAGGTTCCAAAGCCGGTCTTCTGGCTGTGGACAAAATACACATACTGACTCAATTCATGAGTTTCTGTATACAACCTCCAACACAGAGTCAAAAAACGCTCTGATTGGTCGACCGAACAAAGAAACGACAGAGAACAAAGAAAAAGCTCCACGTGTACAGATCAGCTGTTAGCCGTCGTCATAGTAACTACACTGTGTCAAGAGGATTTTGGCTATTGCGACATAAGATCGCTAGATATGTCCGCTAAAGTACACAGTTAGTTATGTCCGCTAAAGTACACATATAGAAGAAATGGCTTTTATGTCCACTAAAACACCGGTACAGTAAGGAAACGGCTTTTTATGTCCGTTAAAACACCTACAGAGTACTTTGCGGGGAAAATAACTAGTTAGATCCGCAAAAGCCTTTACAACATGTACCGAACAACAAGAGTCCCACAAGAAATGAAAACAAATAAGTTGGTGCCAGTTCCCAAGAAGGGCAACCTAACACTCTATGGTTCTTTTCGGGGAATCTCATTGATCTCGATTGCTGCAAAGCTATACAATAGGATTCTATTAAATCGCATCAGGGATCCCATTGAGAGACTGCTCCGTGGAAATCAGAATGGGTTCCGTAAAGTTCGTGGGACCATGGAGCCCATTTTGGCACTTAGAAGGATAATTGAAGAATTATCAAAAAAGAAAGACAGGCATCTGGCTGTTATCTTTGTTGACTTCTTCAAGGCCTTTGATTCTGTCTCTCGCTCACGTATGTTCAGCATACTTTCATTATATGGGATTCCTGATGAAATTATTGCAGCAATCAGATCAGTATACGATGGTTCGACAACATTTGTGTCTACTGTTGACGGTGACACAGAACCATTTGAAGTGTTATGGGGCGTCCTCCAAGGAGACACACTTGCACCATTCTTGTTCATTATTGTGGTTGACTATGTTCTACGCATGTCCTTAGATCATCATAATGATGATGGGGTGATGATAACTCCACCTACTGGCTCCAGAAGTCGAGGAAATCCTGCCAAGTACCTAACTGATCTAGACTTTGCTGATGACTTAGGAGTACTCTCAGAATCATTAGAGGGAGCCCAACGGCTCCTCAGCTCATTAGAACATGCTGCTTCTAGTGTTGGTCTTTTTATTAACTCCAGAAAGACCAAAATTCTGACAGTTAACTTTGAAAGTCCTCAGCAAGTCTCTGATCGGATGAGCATAAGCTCAAAGGATGGTATGCTTGAGCATGTGGACGACTTCTGTTACCTGGGATCATGGATCCGGAAGTCAGGTGAGGACCTTCGAATACGTAAGGGAAAGGCATGGGCAGCTTTGAATAGGCTTTCCAGGATTTGGAAGTCACCGAGAATTAATCGGAAACTTAAGGTCCGATTATTTAGAGCAGCAGTAGTTCCAGTACTCCTCTACGGGAGTCCATGCTGGGCTCTAACTGCTGAGGACACCAAATCTCTGGATGGCACATTCACAAGAATGCTACGCCGGGTTCATTGTGTCAAGTACAATGCACACATCTCCAACCAGACACTATATAACATTGGAGGTGTCTTATTGGTTCCCCCAAGCTTGACACTAGAACAAAATCGCCTCCGCTTTGCAGGACATTGCTTTCGCCGTGAGGACCAGCCAGTGCATAATCTTGTACTTTGGCAGCCTCATGGAGTGAATAAGCATGGTGGACAGCCCATGACTTTCTTGAGACGCATCTTAAAGGACACTGGCCTTAAAGATGCGGATGATCTAGCAAATGTCATGGGTGATAGGGAGTTGTGGCGGTGCAATTTTGTTGACAAGCCGGCACAGCATTCCTAAAAATGCAGCTGCAATGCAGCATGCCGATCCTAGTAGTAGTATCCCGCATTCCGGCCACAATCTTAAATTCTCAATTTAGGGAAAGGAGCAGGTTACAGTGGTACGATATTAACACAGATGTGTAACCAGGTACCGAGATTCGTAATTGGGAACTCCAATTCGTAACCAGGTTCTCAGATTCATAAATGGTAACTCAGAATCGAAACCAGAAAGTCAGATTCACAACCATAAACTAAGATTTGTAACAAGGTACTCCAATTTCATTTCATTTCATTGATCATTATCATAATTGTGAGAACAGATTCGTACCAAGGTGCTTTGATTTGTAACCGAGAACTCCAATTTGTTACAGGATTCTCAGATTTGTAACCAGAAAAAGAGATTTGTAACTTGGTAACCGCAACCAATTGACAGTTGTTATGAAATAAAATGTCGGTTTATTATCGGGCCACTAGGCCAGTCCCTAGACAACCATTATTATTCATTATAAAAAAAGGCGCACGTAGCAGTTCAATCTACAACTAACGTCATATATAGTTTACTAGTTTAAACTGCAACCTGGGAGCAATTGGGTGTACAAATATACATGGAAGTTGAGAAACGTTTCTTACAAACATTACAGTTACAGAGTCTCCCCACTGCGGATACATTTGTGTTGCGTTACATGATATCGTTGGGAGAAACATTTTCCGCATGTATCGCAGCTAAACGGTCGTTCCCCTGTATGTAATCTCTTGTGGCGCGTTAGAGTACCGCTCACTGTAAATCCCTTCCCGCACGTGTCGCACACAAACGGACGTTCACCAGAATGCGTCCGCTTGTGCGCAGTCAGGTTGCCTAGTTGAGAGAAACGTTTCTGACACTCATTGCAGTTATACGGTTTCTCCCCACTGTGGGTTCGCTTATGCTTGGATAGGTTGCTTACGTGAGAGAATCGTTTGTAGCAAATGCCGCATTGGTAAGGACGCTCACCGGTGTGGATTCGTTGGTGTGTAATTAGGTGGCTGTTCTTTGCGAACGCTTTATCACAAGTATCACAGCTGAGCGGCTTCTCATTGGAGCGGCTTCCTTTCACAATATCCTGATGTTGAATCCCAGAGGGACCAGGTTGGTCGAAGGAATTACTCATACTTCCGGGTGTTACGTCATCGTCGGAAGCGAGCATGTCTGAATCATCAGGGGATGGTTGTGATTGGTCGCCTAGAGAAAATAATGGAGTAGATTAAAAATGGAGAATATTGGAAACGAGAATAATTGAAGTAATTAATGCAATAATTAGTCAATAGAACTTGCTAATTACTGGAGTTTTAAATTCATATATGTAAATAAATAAGATTTTCGATTCGACATTGTAAATTAATACGTGTGAGGTTTGATACTTTAATTACTAAGAAAATATATAATATAAAATAAGCAGCATTAATTACTGATACTGACTGAAATATTGTAACCTGTAAAGCATTTATAAATTTGTAGAAATATAGCATTTCTTGTACCGGTACCATTGATATGAATAATATTCTACATAAATACTAAATAGGTGTATATATATATATATATATATGTACGTTCGGCCTAGAGGGCCATAGATATGTATCTTTGAAATGAAGGGTATTATGTACCTATATAACACAGTTTGGAAGTAAAAAGGGCCATTAGTATATCTACATATACTGTATATCTTGTGTATATATGTTCCTACATATACCATTTTAATACACATACATAAAGATGAAAAAACGAGCGAAAGGGCCAACTTGTATATATAGTGAGATATGTAGGTATAGTGTACCTATATACCTCAATGGCCCTATCTTATTTCTCTTCATTCTTATAATTATTAAACTCATTGTATTTCATTTTGGCTCTTTTTCAGCTCAGTTTATTTGTAAGATCAACTTGGATGCAAATGGGCGACTGTAAATGATGTATATTTGCGGCCCTAATGTAAATCATCTCATTCTTTATGATAGTAAAGGTGGCCCTTTTCCCGTTCATTTAATTTAATAAATCAATTTTGAAACAAATGGGCCAGTCAATCTTTCTCAAAAAATTACATGAATAGTAACATGAATTGTAAGACTTGCAATGTAATTACCACAGTTAACCAAACTAAAATAATAAAAGTAAAAATAATAAGCATTATTTTTGTTTGAACATATTATATGCATGGTTGATATATCTTCTTGAAATTTGGTAAGAGTGACCTACACCTACAAGCATTGCTTAATTAGAAATTCTAAATTCAGACAGACTTTAAAGTTCCCCTGTCAGCCGCTAGGGGGTCGAATTGACAGAATCGTAGAAGTAGCTGTGTAATTATAGAACCCTTTCAGATTCCATCTGAAATTTGGTAGGAGTGAACAAGGAGAATTGCATAATTATAAATTCTATGCCAAGACGGACTTTTATAGTTCTTATGTTCGTTATTCGTTCCTAAGTTCTAGCTCTAAAGAGCCTTATCCATAAATATCTCCATGGCGCTACAGTATGGCCCTAATACTGTTAAGCTCATTGTATTTCATTCTGGCCCTTTTTCAGCTCAGTTTATTTGTAAGATCAATTTGGATGCCAAAGGCCACAGTAAAATATGTATATTTGTGGCCCTCATGTAAATCATCTCATTCTTTATGATAGGTGGCCCTTTTCCCGTTCATTTAATTTAATAAATAAATTTTGAATCAAATGGGCCAGTCAAACTTTCTCAAAAAATTGCATGAATAGTAAGACTTGCAATGTAATTACCACAGTTAACCAAACTAAAATAATAAAAGTTTTAATAAAGCATTATTAGGAGCCCGCTTGACAGCGGGATACTTACTGTACAAATATCAGGGATACTTGCTGTAATTAGGAGCCCGCTCGACAGCGGGATACTTACTGTAAAAATCTGCGGGATACTTACTGTAAAAATCTCAGGATATATAACACTGACTGACTGACTGACTGACTGATAATTATCTTGGTTCAGGCACTTCCTGCCTGGCGATTTTGATGAAATTTTGCAAGTACATTGCTTTGGTGGTTCATAATCGCGTTACAAAATATCAGATCGATTCTATGTGTGGTATTCGATATATTTAGTTTTTGACATTATTTTGTCGCGAAATTAACAGCAATGGTAAAATAACAAATCCTGCCTGAGCTGCAGCAGCTAGCTGTGGAGTCGGAATGGTGGATTGCAGGGCTGTATGAGATAGAATTCCATCCAGGCGGAATTTCTCGACTTTGACTACACCCCTCCTGCCTGCCTTTGCCTTGTAGGAGCAGCGCTGCTGGCTAAGTCTACACTTCCTTATCAGCTCTCAAGTATAGACAGAAAATAGTTGAGTTGTCAATAAACATAATAAAATATACAACTGCAGTAGGATTATATTATTATTCCACGAATCCTTGGGCTGATTATTTTGCATAGGATATATGTAGAAAGTTCTTAAAAATAATATTCTTATTTTTATTATTACATAGGATTAGCATCATTTTTTAGCTGAAGCATTAATAGTGCAAAATTAATTTATTTATATTTTAATACCATTACTACATTGGCATAAGATAAGTTTTAACATTTCTTACAAATAATATAAAACTCAATAGTGGTGCGAGCATTAAACTCAAATCACGCAAATTTAAAAGAACCGGGTGTGTTGTCATAATATCTATCTCCATAGGATATTCTGCTTGACTGGATCTGGATCTGGCTGCGGCTTTGCTTTTGGGACGGGGTGCTGATTGAAAGGGGGGTTGAAGGGGGAACTGTCCCCCCTTTTCACTTTGACTGATTTGCGGTTTTGTTAAATTTCTTGGATATAGCTGTTGTGATGCTAAAATTAAATTTGTCTTTGATAATGTATTATTTTGTTTCATATTGTTTAGACCATCAATTTTCATAATGTTAGTTGAGTTTTTGTTTATACATTTGCTCTATAATATATTATATAATTTGTATTTATTCAAAAAATTTAATGAAACTGTTATCACTATTATTTAATATCCTACTAGAACTACTGACACTAATGTGGAACAGCTAGGATATTTGCGCTTTGTGTGTGTTTTAATTTTAGTAACTATAGCTACCCATTTCTATTGTTAGTTTTGTTCTATAATGCAGCATTGGTTGATTGCCTTAGCAGCCGGTGGTGTTGAAATATTCGTATGGAAATGGAGTCTGCATTTATAATATAGGGTGGTTCTAGGGTGGGTTCAGGGTCATCACTTGCTTTTTTTTCATAATTATTCGGTTATCGTATATCTTGTAAACGTGCCTGATATTGAAATTATTTGCTTCATATTATATTTCTGTTAGTGGTAGCAAAGTTTAATTTTTTATTATGTGGGACGATCCACAAAGTCAGCCAGCCTCACGCCTTCCAGTTTAGACAATTGTTTAGTTTAGGTCTACTTACTAGGCCTACAGCTGACTGACATAGTTCATTTGTAATAGTCTTGGCTAGGATTCTCCCCCACGCCACGGGCTCCTTCCAGCCAGCTTGCTGGCTTTCTAGTTAGGAGCCCGCTCGACAGGCGGGATACTTACTGTAAAAATCTGCGGGATACTTACTGTAAAAATCTCAGGATATATAACACTGACTGACTGATAATTTTCTAGGTTCAGGCACTTCCTGCCTGGCGATTTTGTTGAAATTTTATAAGTAAATTGCTTTGGTGGTTCATAATCACGTTACAAAATATGAGATCAATTCAATGTGTGGTATTCGATATATTTCATTTTTTTGAAATTATTTTGTCGCGAAATTAAAAGCAATGGTAAAGTAACAACTCCTCCCTGAGCTGCTGCAGCAGCTAGCTGTGTAGTAATGGTTGAGTACAGAGCTGCTGCCTGAGATAGAATTCCATCAAGGCAGAATTTCTTGACTACACCCCTCCTGCTGCTGGCTGCTGCCTGAGTCTGCACATCCTTTAACAGCTCTCAGGGATAGACAGAAAATAGTTGAGTTGTCAATAAACAAAATAAATTATACAACTGCAGTAGGATTATATTATTATTCCACGAATCCTTGGGCTGATTATTTTGCATAGGATATATGTAGAAAGTTCTTAAAAATAATATTCTTATTTTTATTATTACATAGGATTAGCATCATTTTTTAGCTGAAGCATTAATAGTGCAAAATTAATTTATTTATATTTTAATACCATTACTACATTGGCATAAGATAAGTTTTAACATTTCTTACAAATAATATAAAACTAAATAGTGGTGCGAGCATTAAACTCAAATCACGCAAATTTAAAAGAACCGGGTGTGTTGTCATAATATCTATCTCCATAGGTTATTCTGCTTGACTGGGTCTGGGTGCAGCTTTGCTTTTGGGACGGGGTGCTGATTGAAAGGGGGGTTGAAGGGGGGAACTGTCCCCCCTTTTCACTTTGACTGATTTGCGGTTTTGTTAAATTTCTTGGATATAGTTGTTGTGATGCTAAAATTTAATTTGTCTTTGATAATGTATTATTTTGTTTCATATTGTTTAGACCTTCAATTTTCATAATATATTAGTTGAGTTTTTGTTTATACATTTGCTCTATAATATATTATATAATTTGTATTTAATCAAAAAATTGAATGAAACTGTTATCACTATTATTATCTTACTAGAACTACTGACACTAATGTGGAACAGCTAGGATATTTTTGCTTTGTTTGTGTTTTAATTTTAGTAAATATAGCTACCCCTTTCTATTGTTAGTTTTGTTCTATAATGCAGCATTGGTTGATTGCCTTAGCAGCCGGTGTTGTAATATTCGTATGGAAATGGAGTCTGCATTTATAATATAGGGTGGTTCTATGGTGGGTTCAGGGTCATCACTCGCTCGGTGTCCTGGTTGTGTATCATTGGCATTTTTTCATAAATATTCGGTAATCTTATATCTTGTAAACGTGCTTGATAATGAAATTATTTGCTTCATATTATATTTTTGTTAGTGGTAGCAAAGTTTAATTTTTTATTATGTGGGACGATCGACAAAGTCAGCTAGCTGCACGGCTTACAGTTTAGACAATTGTTTAGTTTAGGCCTACTTACTAGGCCTACAGCTGACTGACATAGTTCATTTGTAATAGTCTTGGCTAGGATTCTTCCCCCGGGCTCCTTCCAGCCAGCTTGCTGGCTTTCTAGTATAGTAAAAATCTCAGGATATATAACACTGACTGACTGACTGATAATTATCCAGGTTCAGGCATTTCGTGCCATGGCGATTTTGATGAAATTTTGCAAGTACATTGCTTTGGTGGTTCATATTCGCGTTGCAAAATTTCAGATCGATTCTATGTGTGGTATTCGATATATTTAGTTTTTTGATATTATTTTGTCACGAAATTATAAGCAATGGTAAAATAACAGCTGGTGTCCATGATGAAATATGGCTTAATATGTCAGAATTATACACAGTCATAGTAAAACGTGTTGGTTGCTAAGTTTTGCTAGTAGGCTATAAGGAAAGGCAATGTTTACTCACACATAAGCTGTTGGTTTCTAATGTATTACCCCAAAAGCTGATTGCTCTCCCAGTGCTTCCTAAGGGTATATCTACAATAAGGTTACTCCCTCTGCTATGTTAGGGGGTGGATCAGGAGAATGAATTTTAGTTACACAAAGCAGTGTGTTGTGTCCTATTGCAGTTGTTACTCACTGGATTTCAAAATGTTTTATAGTTGACCTACAGTATAATACAGTAGTTGCATGTATTTAAGGAGCCCGCTCTGGCCTACCGCCTAACTTAGCAGGAGTACCTATATTACATATTCACATAGGATTCACTGGGAAGAGATATTCCGCTTGACAACGGGGTAATACCTATAGAAGGAAACTAAATTTATTATTTGGCTCTATTCGTTGTTATTTATCTGGTTGTGCATCATGGGCATTTTTATAAATATTCGGTAATCTTATAACTTGTAAACCTGCTTGATAATGAAATTATTTGCTTCATATTATATTTTTGTTAGTGGTAGCTAAGTTGCATTTTTTATTATGTGGGGCGAGCCACAAAGTCATCTAGCCTCACGCCTTGCAGTTTAGACAATTGTTTAGTTTACTTACTGCTGACTGACATAGTTATTTGTAATAGTCTTGGCTAGGATTTTTCCCCCGGGCTCCTTCCAGCCAGCTTGCTTGCTGGCTTTCTAGTTTTTGTTTGAACATATTTTATGTATGGTTGATAGTTATTTGTAATAGTCTTGGCTAGGATTTTTCCCCCGGGCTCCTTCCAGCCAGCTTGCTTGCTGGCTTTCTAGTTTTTGTTTGAACATATTTTATGTATGGTTGATAGTTATTTGTAATAGTCTTGGCTAGGATTTTTCCCCCGGGCTCCTTCCAGCCAGCTTGCTTGCTGGCTTTCTAGTTTTTGTTTGAACATATTTTATGTATGGTTGATATATCTTCTTGAAATTTGGTAAGAGTTACCTACACCTACAAGCATTGCTTAATTAGAAATTCTAAATTCAGACAGACTTTAAAGTTCCGCTGTCTGCCGCTAGGGGGGCGAATTGACAGAATCGTAGAAGTACTGTAGCTGTGTAATTGTAGAATCAACCATCAGATTCCAACTGAAATTTGGTAGGAGTGACCTAGGAGCATTGCATAATTATAAATTATTGGTGAGTTTGTCGCCGAGGCTACTCTACGGGGTCAAAATAAGTCAACAAAGCGGGCCATCACAACTCAGATCCGCGAACGCGAAATAGCTACTCTTGATCCCGACACAAGGGATGTAGTAAATTGGTGCTACAAAATAATTATTTATTACATGGTAAAAAAAGTAGAATTTTTTTCATTATTCTCAAGGCATTTTATTTACCGAGCGCCAGCGAGGTTAATAAAGGGTCGAGAGAATATTGAAAACAAAATGTTCTACGTCTTTTCCCCCATGTAATACGTAATTGTATTCTTAAATTGGTACTTTTTTGTTGCTCAATTCGTTAATAAAATATAGAGCGATATAGTGTTACAAAATATATTTAACTGTAGTATTTTACTATATTGCTTCCATAGTTACTGCGATTCAAATTATTGTACTCTTCAACTCCTGATGCTGCCTTATTCAATGTTAAAATGATTTTGTGTTCTCGAATATTTTGTGGAAATATTTCACTGTTAGGTAGCTATTTGTATATTAGTACTATGTAAAAAACTTTTAAAATACGACACGACGTATTTTGCCTTGCTTTCACAGTTTGTTGGTGAGTCACTGATTGCAAATACATTGATTGCACAGTATGACTTATTTGCATTAGATCATTATAAATAGTTTTATATGCTTAATGAAACACAGTACAATATAACTATAATATCGACAGAACGCGTCCAACGCACAGTACACGTGGGATCTAAGTTCGCTTCTCCTCTAGCGTGTGCTAAGGAAATTGTATAAATTGGGATCTAAGTCTACCTAAGATATAAGTACGCTTTGCTTTCAAGGTGGAATCTAAGTTCGCTTAAGTTACAAATTAAGTCACAAATTTGTATGTAGACCCTCTTCCTCATTAACCGTAATGACATTTATAAATCTATAAATTTTTATAAATATCTTGCCATCGTAAATTGGTGGCCTATTTAGTTCTATAGCATTGTCCACATGACACCATCACCACCCCACACAAACACAGTTGTAAGTTGTAATAATTAGAACCAGTCATTAGATTCATCTGATATTTGGTAGGTGTGGTAAGAAAGTCTCGTGCTGCGCGAATGCTCCAGTCCGTATGTGCAAGATAAGGTTGATATCGACTTCGACTAATACCGCTAATTAATAATTTTTTCAGTTAATTTGATTAGGTACTAATCAATTTGGATTGAAATCGGGCCATTTTAATCAATGTATATTTATGGCCCTAATGTTGTTAATCTCATTCTTTATGATGGTAAAAGTGGCCCCTTCTTCGGGTCATTTTATTTAATAAATCAATTTTGAAACAAGTGGACCACTCAAATTCTCAGCTCAGTTTATTTGCAGGATCAAATTGGATTCAAAAGGGCCACTGTATAATGGCCCTAATGTTATTTATCTCATTTTCAGTTCGGCCCGTTTCCTTCTCAACTAATTTGATAAATTCGTTATGAAGTCACATCAAATAGTGCCTGTTATGGCCCTTTCTTTCATCACTATATAGTAAGCTCAGTTCGGGCCAATGATATATTATTCAAGACAGTAAGAGGGCCAATTTTGGCAAATTTTGGCCCTTTTGACTTTTTTGGCCCTAATTCCATTTTATACATTTTGGTAAGTGGCCCGAAAATTGTGTTTTCATTTAGTAATAAAATGAAGGTGCATAACTTTTTAGA
>JAUCBJ010006415.1:0-16899 GCA_032718475.1 Nemertoderma westbladi | reverse complement strand
GATTATAGTCTGGGTACCGGAGGTTCTGATTATAGTCTGGGTACCGGAGGCCATGATTATAGTCTGGGTACTGGAGGCCATGATTATAGTCTGGGTACCGGGGGCCATGATTATAGTCTGGGTACAGAATACTCTGATTATAGTCTGGGTACCGGAGGTTCTCATTATAGTCTGGGTACCGGAGGCCATGATTATAGTCTGGGTACTGGAGGCCATGATTATAGTCTGGGTACCGGAGGCCATGATTATAGTCTGGGTACCGGAGGCCATGATTATAGTCTGGGTACCGGAGGCCATGATTATAGTCTGGGTACCGGAGGCCATGATTACAGTCTGGGTACTGGAGGCCATGATTATAGTCTGGGTACCGGAGGCCATGATTATAGTCTGGGTACCGGAGGCCATGATTATAGTCTGGGTACCGGAGGCCATGATTATAGTCTGGGTACCGGAGGCCATGATTATAGTCTGGGTACTGAATACTCCGATTATAGTCTGGGTACCGGAGGCCATGATTACAGTCTGGGTACATGGGGTATCATATTAATGTAAGAATAGAGACGGCGTGAAATAAACAAATAATATAATCTTATTATATTAAAATGATAACGGTAAACAACATATGGCAGAAATATATAAGTCATATTGAATCAAATAAGAGTTATTCTTACAAAATCATTTGATTCTCAACTGGAGTTAATAGCCACTTATAAAGGGCTAAGCACCGCGGATAGATATTGCATAAAATACGATAGAAATAATTAAAAGGCAGTTGGAAGAAAATAAGTAAGTATCTAAAGTATATAACATTTAAAGAAGTTCATATATGTTCAATATAACTAACTGGTGGGTACCGGTACCACAAACTGGTGGGTACCGGTACCACAAACTGGTGGGTACCGGTACCACTAACTGGTGTGTACCGGTACCACTAACTGGTGGGTACCGGTACCACTAACTGGTGGGTACCGGTACCACTAACTGGTGGGTACCGGTACCACTAACTGGTGGGTGCCACTAACAGTACAGCGTGCTGCCCCCCTACGGATACGGATAGAACTCGTCTCCCATCCAACTCCTTCCCAACCATTGGAGTCGGCGACTCGACCACCTCCCGGTAGGGTTTCCCGACACCCAACTGGGAGTCCCCGTTGCTCCCCCACGCGTACACCCGTTGCTCGGTAACCGAGAAGGAGCAGGCGATCCCGGCGGCTACGTGTCGGGCTACGCGCCCAAACGAGGCCACCTCGGTGAGTCGCGCTCGGTCGCCCTGCTGGGCGCCGATACCCAGTCGCCCATCGTGGCTGCGTCCCACCGCGTACAGCTGGCCGGCGGCGGACCGCGCCAACGCGTGGTGCTGTCCGCATCCCACAGCCACCGCGTCGACTCCCTCCAGCGAGGGAACCCGCTCCGGCAGCGGCACCACATCCCGTCCGCCCTCCGCCAACCCGAGTTGGTCGTAGTTGTTGAGTCCCCACGCGAACCAGCAGCCGCCCTCCGTGAGCGCGAAACTAGAGTTATCTCCTGCGAACACGTCCGCAAACCGATGGACCTTCCCGTGGCCTCTCAGCTTCACCTTCTGGGGCGTCAGTGTGAGCGACAGACCCCGTCGGCCTCCGTTCTCTAGGAAGGCCCCAGTGAGCCGCCCCAACTGGCCCTGCACCCCGGACCCCAACGTATACACACAGCCGTCCTCCGTTAGCGCCACCAGATGGTTCTCTCCTGAGTCCATCTTCCGGATCCGGAGGTACTTCCGACGGTCCCGGGGGTCTGCGTTCCGAACCAGTAGTTCGGTGGCCCGCCGTTTAACGACTCCAGACTCCATCAACCCGATGGATCCGCTCGACGAACTCCGAAAGTTCCCCCAGACGTAGAGCGAGCCGCGGGCTGTGAGAGCCGCGCTGTGGGAGTCTCCGGCGGAGATTAGTCGGACGTCGTCCGGGAGGCCCTCGACCCGGGCGGGGCAGTGCTCGGGGGTCGAATCGGGGCCCTCAGTGCTGCGACCTAGCGCGAACTCGTCATTGCACCCGAAGCTGTAGACTGAGCCGCGTCCCGTTAGCAGCACCGTGTGCATCCCGCCAGAGACGACCTGGACGACAGAGCGATCGGAAGCGTCGGGGAGTTCTACGGGACGAGGTGAGCGGGATTCGTCAACGTCATCAGGGTCGACGCCCAGCTGCCCGAATATGTTCTGTCCGAGGGAGAGAGCGGTTCCGTTGAGGAGAGGGGAAGGCCAGGAGGGGTGGGAGAGGGGCTGGGAGAGAGCGGGGTCGCTGGTGGATAGGCGAGGGGCCTTGGTTGGCACCCGGGTGGCGGTGCTGGACGCACTAGGGCCGCTACCACTTGGAATCGGTACAGAATTGTCCGACACTCGCTCTGTCGTTTCAACTGGACGTCTTCTTTTCGAGTCTGCAACATTCCCATTTGATTTGTAAACCGACGCACCTATTCTTTTCTTTCCAGGCATAATGATACAACAAGGCAGTGCAGTAGGCCTATGCCAGTCCAAGATAATGCTGTGCAGCTGTAAACACCGACCGATAAGGGTAACCTAACCAGTTGTCGTCAGCGTCAGCCGTTCTGTCAGGGGGATTAACGTGTTTGGGGCTACAATCAGCACTAGCTAGAATAATAGTGCAAAATAACATAAACTTTTATATTTTTATTTCATTTTTTTAAATACATTATTTCTACATTATTTTAATTCAGTAAACCTACATTACATAATATACTTATTTTATTAAACATTGCTTATTTTAAGAATAAAACTACTAACTTAAATCATTTTATTTTATTAATTTTTAAGTATTTTAATATTTTAATGTGCTGTTTGTTCCTATTTTAACATCACTATCCTACAGACTTATTTTAATTTATTTTATGTATTTTAAATATAATTCACTACATATTTATTTTCTATTGTATATCGCATATACTAACATACTTATTTCATTATTCTGTTATGACATTACCTTGTTATGACTTACTGTGCACAGTGCCGCAATGATGGCCATCCACTCCCCAACCACACACCGTTACTACAGTACCATCTGCATATTAACTAGTTATAATAATAACATATACATTACTTGCCTATATTATGTTAGAACATTTGTAGTCATTGAGTATCTATTCGTTCTACTTTATTTGAGCTACTAAATGCATCGGAAATGAGGGTTAATTTCAAAGGACACACACCCTAATGGTAATTCTCTAACTTTTTTGGTGATTGAATGAAAGTGTTATACAGTAGGTAGTTTCAATGTTTGGTTATACATAAGGTATATGTTATATAAAGAAATATATCGGAACGAAAGAAAACTATTAAGTTCTCTAATATAGGTGGTAGTTTTTGTGTTATTATTATTTATTATAATTTTCAGTGCGTTGAGATCCATTATTAACATAATAGCAAAGATAAACGGGACAGTAGGATGATTAAAATTACAAAAAATAAGTTTTTTTTCAATATTTCTGACCCCTTACGGTGTCCTTCTTCATTACAACTTTACTGTAATATAGTGTTACCGGTAATGATAAAGAATACGATCCCATGGCCCTATTTCATATTTCCCGCCACCGCCGCACACTTAGAAAGGTATTATTTGATTTGTCGATACTTGTTAAGTGTGAATGTACAGTACTGTTGTAGAGTAAGTGACTTAAAAAAGGGTTGGTGCGCGAAAAAATCGTTGGGCTAGAAACAATTGAATAAGGGGTAACAAGGTGCCCTGAATCGAGTGACGGTGTGTGTTTTTTTGCAAAAACACGAGGAAACGGTTGAAATGGCGGGTTTAAGTAGGAGCGAGAAGCCAATTTTGGAAGTCGGCTGTGATTGGCTGCTACATATTTGACGTTATTACGCAGTGCTCAGATAATTTCTTATATTGGTTTCTATCGAGGGTGATTTTAGAATCGTTCAAATACACATTTAATCTCAATCATTTCATACGTGGCTTATATCAATTGAAAGCAGAAAGTCTTGCGGGTCTTTTGAAACCACAATTAATTAAATTCATGGTGATGAACATTGATTAAATGAACCAATTCACAATTATAAACTCGCAGATTGTCTGACTGGTGTCACAGCATATCATAGTCTTCACGTGAGTGCTTGATATATAGATATTTTATTATACATTACGGTACAGTACAGTACAGTACCGCAGTACAGCAGTAGGCTATATATTATGATATCAGACTATACAATACCAATAGTAGGCCTATTACAGAAATATGTCGTTTATTGTTTTCGTTAGAAATTCCTCACTCTGTGACCTGTTCCTTTCCCTCAGTTGGTAACCATATCGTTTATTGTTTTGGTTAGAAATTCCTGCCTATGTAACTTGTTCCTTTCCCTCAGTTGGTAACCATATCGTTTATTGTTTTTGTTAGAAATTCCTCACTCTGTGACCTGTTCCTTTCCCTCAGTTGGTAACCATATCGTTTATTGTTTTGGTTAGAAATTCCTGCCTATGTAACCTGTTCCTTTCCCTCAGTTGGTAACCATATCGTTTATTGTTTTGGTTAGAAATTCCTGCCTATGTAACCTGTTCCTTTCCCTCAGTTGGTAACCATATGGTTTATTGTTTTGGTTAGAAAATCCTGCTTCTGTAACCTGTTCCTTTCCCTCAATTGATGAGTATATATGTGAGTATATATTGTGGAAAAATGGAAAAGTAGATTTATAAGGATTCTGAATAAGCGTCACTGTGGATTGTTATTACTGGTAAAATAATAATATGTAAAATTATTAAATGAAGGGGAATATACTCTACTATATGTAAATAGTCATACAACCTTTCTCAATTAGCTACTGGGACTGGGGGGTAAACTGACTATGGCACTATGGACGAGACACCAGACAATTTCACATTTCCTGAGTGCGACGGCACGGAGGGGGGGTGAGATTCGTCAGAAGGGATAAGGTAGTCAAGGAGGGATGGAGTAATAGTGCGGAGTGCGAAGAGAGCGTGGGCGCAATTCAAGTGTGGGGGAGGAGAAGTGAGAGGAAGAGTGTGGGACGAGGAGGTCCGGGAGTATGCGAGAGTTGGAGTAGAGTGGTGAGAGTGTTGGGGAAACAAAAATTGTGTGAGAGAAGCGCACGATCGGCCCGACACGAGACGCCAGAGGGTAGTGACATCATACCCATAGGGAGCGGCCTGGAAAGCCGACTCCGAAAAAATATACCCACCCCACACCCGATGTTAGATCGGGATCCAGCGGAATTGTAGCGCACTTTAGTTGGATGCTATCTTCTCACCGGGAAGATAGCATGGGGGGGAGTGTTAGCTTATCCAATTCCGCTAACACTAACCCATAGAGTGAGCCATTAAGCAATATTGGGAGCACGAGGTTGATTACCAATATCAACCTCGTGTCACCCCAATAGAGTGGGAAGGAGAGAAACACACAATAGGGGTCAGGGGCCAAACCCCTAACCCAGAGAGAACAGGAGGAGTGAACGGGAACACTCCGAAGGGCGCCAACAAGGGTATCAACCAATCAGAGGGGGAAAGGCATCGATTAGGTAGAGTAGCAATATGGCCAACTGTGCGATATATATTACCGGTCGATGCGGCTTTCACTCAGTTATCTCAGTCTGTCAGTACAGTCAGGTAGTACGGTGACAGTTAGGACCGTCACCGCCGTCACCCATAGTATATTACCGTGTTATCTGCTATTATATCTGTATATGCTATCAACTATATTATACCTTATCAGCAATACTGGAACAACAAACTTATCACCTTTTCCATCACACGGTGCGGCTGACGCGTACGTAACCAACACCGGATAAACTGGGATCCTCTCGGATCCCGTCACAATATCTAATCGCAGCAAATAAGTAAAAGGGTGTGAACGGGCGCTGTATTAATTAGTTATTTAATTTAAAGTTCTATCGAAGTCATGTAAATGAGGTGTATGTAATAAACTACTAGTACAAAGAATTAAAGTTACAGAATGTGAAATATATTATATATTAGGTACCAGTGTCTTGTTTATGTAAATGTCTTGTTTATAAATTGATGCAAAAAGTTGCAATAATATAATATAATATAAGTGTATGATAACTGCGGAAATACGTAAATAATCAAATTATATATAACTTTAGTAATGGGGTCCGTGATGAAGATAAGTGTGCAGAGTATTCCATGTCGTCGTTATTGTTAGGTGTGCGACCCTTGTTAGCTCGTATGTGAATAGTTTGGTATACAGACGTTTCGGCCTAGGACGTTTCGGTCCAGGACGTTTCGGCCTGGACATTTCGGCCCGGACGATTCGGCCCGGACATTTCGGCCCATGACTGTAACTTAATGAAAAGGCTAACTTTTTTTGATATGATAATAATTATTCATTAAAATAATAATTATTTCACAATAACATACAAACACTTAATAAAATATCTTTCATGAAATGGCTATTTAATTTATCTTTATTTCAAAATAAAATAAACATTAGGGAAGTGGTGTTCTGGTTACTGGTTCCATAGACAATTCGCCATCAGTTATGTTATGCGGCCGAAAAAATGCAAGTCAGAACAAATCTATTGGTCTCGAGTACCACATTACTAATCATAATATACAGTACTACCAAAGTGAATCAATTTCACGACCCATGTAGAGCTTAAATCTCGTCTGATCGATATATTTTGGAGATACTTCATTAACTTTAAACATTAGGCCTACTCAATTGATAATTATTGTAGCTGGACAGTGTGTTGCAGCTATGTCTTAATGATCTGTTGAAACAATAACTCTCATCTTCGATGATAGATGATTTTGATTTATACTGATAGATAGATAACGACGTATAATGCTTTTATTAATACATATGCTTTTAATACATATTTTATTTCACTTCACATCCACTCTGGTCCTTTTAATGCGCATACATTTCATCTAAATTTAAATTTAATACGCATACATTTCATCTAAATTCAAATTTAATACGCATATATTTCATCTAAATTTAAATTTAATACGCATATATTTTATCTCATTCCATATGACATCCTGTCTGTCTCTTAATTATTAGCAATGCTCCTATAATGAAATATTTCTTATCTATTATATTTTTAAGACCAACATTAAAATACAGTAATAATTTTAATTCGGTTTATTTTAATGTACTTAATTTATTGACTCACATTTTAAAATACGTATGTTTTTTTATGGGGGAAACCCCATCATCATAATACTAAGGTTAATTTGTCAGCATATGTTATCTTTGTTCTAAGTTACAGTATGGTGTATATTTATATTAATAAATAATAATAATAATATTACATTAGTTATTATTTATAAATATAATGTAGAACTTCGATCTTGACGACTTTCAAACAAGTGTTCGAGCAGTTCCTACTGACAACTCCTCTTGTAACGAACGTAACAACTACAAAACAAATATATTGAATAACTTATTTATTATTAATAGCTTATTTAAGGGAGTAAAGTGAATCTTTGGGCCAAAACGTCCGACAAGCAAATCTTGTATTTCATTCATTGGGCCGAAACGTCCTAGGCCAAAACGTCTTAGACCGAAACGTCTGTTACCCGAATAGTTTCACGTGTGGACAGTTCGGTTGGACGTATATGCGCGTACACGTTACATTCGTAGAATAAGTGGCATAAGTGGCATAAGTGGTCGATGCAGTGTTGTGTTAGTCCACAATGTTTATAGTAATTACAGCATGTCCTGGAATATAGTGTCGTTATTCAGGTACCTGCCACCCCCCCCCCCCCAAATTTTTCTACAAATCGTAATGAGATTGTATGAAATTTGAAACAGAGATAGATTCACCTCCCTCCTCCTTGCTGGGTGAGCCAGAATTTTTACTTTTGCCTTCATTATTTAGCTACAAGCGTTTAAAAAAGGTGTCTCTGGTGATATTTCACCAGTTACACTACAGTTATTCTTCAACCTTCTAGTGATTTGATGGTACCAATAGAAAGCTGCCCATGCAAGGATTCCAAATATGTAAAAATATGTGAATTTGGTTGGGAAATAGCTGAGATATGGGCATTCGAATATTGCATGTATTTGTTTCCACTGCGGGCCATTTATTCTATTTAATAAATACACAATTTTCTAGAACATTTTGATTATGTATGAATATCCTTATACTCGTATTATCATGTAGGCATTGCATTGTTGCCAAGCTACATATGGGATAAACAAAATGTTCTAGAACATTGTGTATTTATTTAATAGTTATAAAATATTTATTTATTTATTAATTGTTTTTTCCATTACTGTATGATGTACCCTGCCTTATTACAGTATTAATTCTACCAGTTGCCAGTAAAGATACTTTGCTGCCTTAAGTGTAAAATACTTAACCTAACTGGTCTGATATTGTATTCCTTACTGCTCACCTTAGGGGCCGTCCAAGTATGACGTCTGCACTTTTCCCCAAAATGTTGACCCCCTCCCTCCCCTAAATTAGATGTCATCAGATAGGCGTTGACCCCCTCCCTCCCCTAAATCAGATTAAAAAAATTTTCGCGTCTTAATCACTGAAACATGGTGAGTGGTAACTGAAACAGAAGGTCGTGCTACGGGCCTTTCGGGGCTTCGAACAATTAAAATAGGCAAGCTATTTACTCGTCTGCTCTCTTCTAGCACCTATAAATGAACATCAGATTTTCCCAACCCCCCCCCCCCCCCCCCTTCCCTAAAGTGCTGACGTCATACTTGGACGGCCCCTTAATCTGCTCATTGCTGCATTGCTTAAGTTATTCAATTAAATATTAATTATTCATAATTATTCACATTCAAACATTGGTGAATAAATGTTGCGTCATTGGCTGCAAGACAGGGTACACTAACACTAGTGGCGTTTGGAAACCTTCATTTAAGTTTCCGACAGCACCGGACTTGCGGGAGCGATGGGTTCGCTTCGTTAACCGCCAGGACTACGAAGTCGCTTCGTTAACTACGAAGTCACGAAGTACCGGTATTCCTGCGTTTGTGTGGACGATTTTGGTGATAGGAGTTGTGGCGGTGCAGTTTTGTCGACAAACCGGCACAGCATTCTTAATACACCATGACCCGTAATATACAGTAGTGTAATTTTCTGATGACACGGACACCCCCCCCCCCCCCCCCCCCCCAGATTTTTCTACAAATCTTTGTCATATTGCTTGAAATATGAAACACAACTAGTTCAACTCACCGTGGTTGACCCCATGAAGCCGGAATTTTTAATTTTTCCTTTAAATTTTATTTATAAGCGTTTTAAAAAAGTGTCTTTTGCGAAATCGCACCCTCTGTATCATTGCCATTCTTCACTTTAGTCGTAATTTTTTCACATCAATAGAAAGCTTGCGTTGCAAGGATTCCAAATATGTAACAATGTCTGAATTTCGCTGAGAAACAGCTGAGAAATAGGCGTTCAAAGATTGCAAGAATTATTGTTCGCTGCAGGCCATTTATTATCTATACCTATAAAAATCAAATTCTCTCTCTCTCTCTCTCTCTCTCTCTCTCTCTCTCTCTCTCTCTCTCTCTCTCTCTCTCTCTTGCTTTGCAAAGTCGCAATAGGGCCAGTGTTTGAAAGACTCGCATAAGTTTGTTTTAGAATGTGCAAACTTATTTTTCAAAGCAAATTCAATTAAAGCAACTCATACTTAATGAGTAAAACAAAAACCAGGTCCATCCCATCAAAAATTAAAGAACTATTAATGTTTTGTTAATATCATAAAATGATTTGCAATGCCATTTAATAGCATTACCAAAATGCCCTATGGTTACGAGTTAAAAGGCACAAAAATGTCAAATTTTCAAAATTTTCACTTTTTTTAGGTTTTTTTGGATTTTTGAACAAGATCCTAAATTGATATACGAAATATACCATCAAATAATTACAATTCTAACATTTTGTATTCTAAATCGGTCACTCGCACGGCTTTTTCAAAAAAATGAGTTGATGTATTACATTATGTCAAAGAAGTTACGTCTTAGAAAGATTACTTGATTTGAACGAAATTTTGCAAAAACTATTTTTCGATCAGTGACTTAGCAATCATGAATTTTTGTGGTGATGATTTATTTTATGTTAAAATAAGAGATCTGGAAATTTTTGTTTACTAATATTTGTAATTTTTTTTTAATTTTTGCTTTTTTAATTTTGAAAAACTAGCCCTATTGTTACTTGTAACATATATTTATTAATTAGTAAATTATATTACTATTTAAATTTCATAAGTAATGGTGATGTTTTATTTTATGTTAAAATAAGAGATCTGGAATTTTTTGTTCACTAATATTGGCTATTTTGTTTTTAATTTTGCTTTTTTAATTCCGAACAACTAGCCCTATTGTTACTTGTAATATACTAACACATATACATGACGTTCTTTAGGAGACACATATACATAACATTGTTTAGGAGACACATATACATAACATTGTTTAGGAGACACATATACATAACATTGTTAAGGAGACATATATACATAACGTTGTTTAGGAGACACATATACATAACGTTGTTTAGGAGACACATATACATAACGTTGTTTAGGAGACACATAACCATAACGTTGTTTAGGAGACACATATACATAACGTTGTTTAGGAGACACATAGACATAACGTTGTTTAGGAGACACATATACATAACATTGTTAAGGAGACATATATACATAACGTTGTTTATGAGACACATATACATAACGTTGTTTAAGAGACACATATACATAACATTGTTTAGGAGACACATATACATAACATTGTTAAGGAGACATATATACATAACGTTGTTTAGGAGACACATATACATAACGTTGTTTAAGAGACACATATACATAACATTGTTTAGGAGACACATATACATAACATTGTTAAGGAGACATATATACATAACGTTGTTTAGGAGACACATATACATAACGTTGTTTAGGAGACACATATACATAACGTTGTTTAGGAGACATAGATACATAACGTTATTTAGGAGACACATATACATAACATTGTTTAGGAGACACATATACATAACATTGTTAAGGAGACATATATACATAATGTTGTTTAGGAGACACATATACATAACGTTGTTTAGGAGACACATAACCATAACGTTGTTTAGGAGACACATATACATAACGTTGTTTAGGAGACACATAGACATAACGTTGTTTAGGAGACACATATACATAACATTGTTAAGGAGACATATACATAACGTTGTTTATGAGACACATATACATAACGTTGTTTAAGAGACACATATACATAACATTGTTTAGGAGACACATATACATAACATTGTTAAGGAGACATATATACATAACGTTGTTTAGGAGACACATATACATAACGTTGTTTAGGAGACACATATACATAACGTTGTTTAGGAGACATAGATACATAACGTTGTTTAGGAGACACATATACATAACATTGTTTAGGAGACACATATACATAACATTGTTAAGGAGACATATATACATAATGTTGTTTAGGAGACACATATACATAACGTTGTTTAGGAGACACATATACATAACGTTGTTTAGGAGACATAGATACATAACGTTGTTTAGGAGACACATATACATAACATTGTTTAGGAGACACATATACATAACATTGTTAAGGAGACATATATACATAATGTTGTTTAGGAGACACATATACATAACGTTGTTTAGGAAACACATATACATAACGTTGTTTAGGAGACACATATACATAACGTTGTAAAGGAGAGACAGACAAATAATAACGTTATTTAGGAGACAGACATATGCGTCAGATTATCTTTTCGTTTTGTATATGGCCTACTGGTAATTTATGTGCTCTGCACTAATTATATAATTGTATATGAAGGGAGGGCTTGGTTTTACCAGCGGCTTTCAATGTCCTAATATTTATTTGTCCAATAATGTGTGTTATAGACAGTAACAAGTGCCCAGCATTTGGGAGTATATGCCATCCAAGGTTTTGTGGACTCTGCAGGAACGCGATCTAAAGGAGGAGGACCTCTCAGCTTCCATGCAATTTAATGAAATCACTGTGTATTACGGGGTTTTTAAATCGGATTCTGACTGGACAACGACAGGATCGGCAATATTTTCCATAAATGACGTCACTTAACGTCACGTCATTACGTCAATACTTACAATTTGTCAAATAATATTTCGAAACACACTATAAAACAGTTATAATAAAGCGTACCCGATCGATCCCCTTACCAGCATGACGTCATGTATGGATTCTTTTGAAACGATGATATTCTTCACATAGGATTAGGATCATATTTCTTACACCCACCCCACATGCATTCTTAGATAAGTTATATTCCGTTGGCAGAGTTTGAAAACGAATCAGTTCTGGTGAATTATGACAGCAATCATTATTATGACATTATAATCACTATTAATAGTATTATGCAAACAAATCATTCTGATTGATTAACAATTATTAAATTACATTTAATTAATAATATATTCGAAAAAATGACGACCGAACGACGATGAACGATATTCATTTATTCTGCCCTCATTGAGTTGGTAGGTTTATAGACGACAGTAGCGAGTGTTTAAATTCCAACGAGTACAAAACACAATACACCAAGGCAGAATATCTGAATTTCGCTCTTTCTGAATTGCCAATTGGAAATGTATGATAGAAAGAAAGTACAGTTATAGTTATCCGTTGACTTCCTTTTTTCGAATAACTATTCCATTGTAACGTTACAGGAAAATGAATGGCAATAATTATTAGCATTCAAGGCATTAAGTACCAGTATGAAAAAGTAGCACAATATTGAAATATTTGCAGGTAGGACTACTAATTATAAAATAAGATATCTACCTAATAATATATTGTGTAAAAATGTGATCAATAAACAATACACTGTATGTAAAACAATGTAAATAACTAATAAAACAAAACGACCAAGGAATATAAAACAAAACGACCAAGGAAACACCAAATGTAAATAAGTAATCTAAAACCCAAAATAATTTCATGCATATAAATGCCCCCCCCCCCCCCCCTCCAGGCCAATTGGCGTTAACGAATGGCCGAAATTCATAAATTAGTATATCATGCACTTTTTTCGACGATAATACACGTTTCTTATTGGAAACAGCTTGTCTGCCATCTTGTTCTAAATATCTCCTAAATTTTTATTTTTTTTGTAGCTTTATTAAAGTCAATAATCTCTTTAAGAGGAGATGGAATGGTTAATGACTATTATTTCTTATTGTAAATAAATCACTCCTAAATAATTGTAAACAATAAAAAAACACTTTAATGTAAATAACTAATAAAACAAAACGACCAAGGAAACACCAAACAACACATCTTTTAAACCTGAAAATTCTGCTTCAAAAAATATTAAGTAAATTCGAGGACAGTTTAAGATAAAAAATAATTGCAAATATAAATTCCCGTTTAATTAATAATTAATTACCAATCACGGTTTTTTTGAGTTTTTTTCATGTCTCTTTCTCATATATCAAGCGATTGTGATTGAGAACCGGTAACCATGGGAACGTTAACCAGCGGCTGGTATTGAGAAGCGGTAACCATGGGAACGTAAACCAGCGGCTGGTATTGAGAAGCGGTAACCATGGGGACGTTAACCAGCGGCTGGTATTGAGAAGCGGTAACCATGGGGACGTAAACCAGCGGCGGCTGGGATTGAGAAGCGGTAACCATGGGGACGTTAACCAGCGGCTGGGATTGAGAAGCGGTAACCATGGGGACGTTAACCAGCGGCTGGGATTGAGAAGCGGTAACCATGGGGACGTTAACCAGCGGCTGGGATTGAGAAGCGGTGACCCGTTGCTTGTTACTTGTATGTTTCCATAACCGTTGGACTTGACGTGAAACATTATCCATTTCTTTTCCGAGAGTTGTCGTGAACACATTGTCGATAATTATTTTCTCTTTCGAGTATAAACCACGCCCATAGTAGCACCACTTCTTCAGGGCATAATATATCGCCCGACTCATAACCAAATCCTGGCCTCCGAAAGTAGCAGAAGTCTTATGATGTGGAATTCTAATAATTGTCTTGTCAAACTCAATGTGCTTCCTCTTTTCAACATGTTGTACTGTCATATCAGTAATATTGCAAGGTCTAACACCGTTTGGGAGCATTATCGCCGCCATTAGATACGCTTGCATTTGCCATAGGGCCCATGGTGAGTTAACAGGGTAGTCCTCTGTCAGGTTATCTATAGCCGATAGGATAGCGCCGGATTCCTTAGACTTTATGAATTCGTCCACCTCTTTTTTAGACGACATTGTGATATGACAACTCGGAATTACGTAGATGAAAACTGTATGTAGGTCTAAACATGTAAAGTGTTAGATTAAACCTTGATTGGTCCAATAATTATAAGCCTAAAACAAACAAATATAAACCTACCCTTATCCTTAAATAAATTTGGTGTATGAAGTCCAGTACTGTCTAAATTTGGAATACAATATTTTGTATGTACCCGTACCGGCACTGTAAATTTGTTTGCGATCAGAATTTATGTACTTCTTTATGGCTGTGTACAGTATGTAGGCCTATGTGTTTTATTGACACAATACAGCAATATGATATCCAAGTTTGACAAACAGACAACTGACAAACAAAAATTACTTAACGAGGTCCTAATAACAGTACCCACTGTACTTGACAGATAACAAGAAAATAGGCCTAAATTTCGATAATATAAGACAAGTGAAACAAACAGGGGCGTAAGAACAAATGCTGGCGGATTCTGGGAACGTTACAAAAAACAAATAACATATAGGGGGGGGGGGGGGGGGGGCTGACTAATGAAATGGAAACAATGGTAGAAGATAGCGAGATTTGCAAAAACTGGTCGCTGCAACAAAACATATGATGGCGATGGGTGACGAAATATGAAACGATATGATTGTAGGCCTACGTTTAACTCACAATAATTAGCCTAGTGATTAGCAAGCTAGGGAGATAAGTACAGGTGCAGTAATAGAACATTGTAACTTGTATTGTATTGTAATTGGATAAATGTCTAAACACAAAACAGAATTAATACTCGATTAAGTACAAAAATGCTAAAATATTACAAATACATAACTAACAATGAGCAGCAGCATGGTCTGAATATATAGTATCAGTACACCAATAATATAACTAACAGCCAATGAAAAGCTATAAATATCACAAGTAGCTATAGGGCCACAATAGGTACCATAGGGCTTGCGCCCTATCATTACCTGTAACCGTAGGGCCTAATGTCACTGGAGGGCTTGTTGTGAATCAGAATCGGTAGTCCGAGGGCTAGTCTGGCACTGGGAGGTAACAGTAGGGCTCCATGCAAATAACTCTCTCCCTCTCTCTCTCTCTCTCTCTCTCTCTCTCTCTCTCTCTCTCTCTCTCTCTCTCTCTCTCTCTCTCTCTCTCTCTCTCTAGATAGCCGATTGCTAGTTGTGCCGACGCACTATTTGCTCAGAGTTGTGCCCTTTCAGTGGGACTGATTATTTGAAAATTGTGGTGACATTAATTCCTGTGCTACCACTAGGGGGTGTGGTGTATAATGTGAGGGGAATGTGAGGGAGTGTGATATTGCTTTTTCGTCTTTGGTTATTTATTGATATTAAGTTTCTTTGATTGTAGGCACAACTTGGTGTCTGGAAACATCATATAACTTGTATAATTGAGGGGAATAACAAATTGGAATATTTAAGATCGCGATGTTATATTATAGTGCTTTTAATGAAACATCGAATATCACTAATTTTTAATTGTATAAGTTGTTGAACAAATTATATGAATGATGAATGGGAAATTATTCTTATTATATTTTTATTATAAGGTGGTCGATAAAGGAATTTCCAGGCTCAATTTCTTTGTAAATGTACGGTCTCAGGAATTCTTAGCATGCGAGTATTCCTAGCCCGTGGGTATTCTTAGTCTTGCATTCTTAACCCATGGGTATCCTTAGCCCGCGAAACAATAACGTTTATTGTTTTGGTTCCCCCAATACTCCTCTGAAACCTGCTCCTTTGCTAACATACTCCTTTACTAACTGGCGGGCTAAGAACACTCGCGGGCTAAGAATTCACCCAACAAATGTACTTGTTCAGAGCTGTGAATTCTACATTTCTTCTATATTGAATGTACAGCAGCAGAGCATTAGAAATTTGAATCATTGCTTCACGAAATAGGAGAAAAGGATTATTGTAATATTTCGTTTTATTCCATATCGTAACATCCAATCTTTTAACACCCTATCTCGTATAATCATGCCTCCCCCATCTCGTAGCACGTAATGCATTATTGTCAAAAAATTTGCAAAATAAACTTGGTCTCTAATCCGATCTATAGACTCTTAGGTGTCCACAACGGTATTAGTACATAGAACAACAGATTGGCAATAAGAATTTGCTACAAGCGCGCAATAATAAATACAAAAGGGTGAGTACAAAACAAATACACAAGACCCAAAAACTTAAGACCTGTACGAAACACATGTGATAACTTTCGTTTATTGTTTTGGTTCCCCCAACTATGACTATGTAACCTGCTCCTTTACTAACCTGCTCCTTTAAATGCCAATGAGACCTAACGCTCTTTGGGACCTAACGCTACTTTACCTCTTAGTTTTGTACGTCCTTCGTCTTCGTTTTGTACTGACCCAGATACAAGAGCAGAAAACCAGCTAGATCGTCCTGCTACAACGTTACTAACTTCATCAACTGTATCATAGACCTACTGTATTTGCCTTTAACACTTTGCGTACCAACACGGTACGAGTTCATCACACGTATTGTCACGACACGTACTCGTGTTCATAATTCATGACAATGCTCATAATGCCGCCTTTAAATACTGTAATTATAACTTAACCCCCATGGCAGCAAAGTGCCACCTTTACATATATATAATATTATCCTGAT
>JAUCBJ010006414.1:0-109264 GCA_032718475.1 Nemertoderma westbladi | reverse complement strand
ATGTCGAGTGTGTATTCGGGAGAAGTTTGTTGAACTGCATTATTATGTCGAGTGTGTACTTGGGAGAAGTTTGTTGAACTGCATTATTATGTCGAGTGTGTACTTGGGAGAAGTTTGTTGAACTGCATTATTATGTCGAGTGTGTACTTGGGAGAAGTTTGTTGAACTGCATTATTATGTCGAGTGTGTACTTGGGAGAAGTTTGTTGAACTGCATTATTATGTCGAGTGTGTACTTGGGAGAAGTTTGTTGAACTGCATTATTATGTCGAGTGTGTACTTGGGAGAAGTTTGTTGAACTGCATTATTATGTCGAGTGTGTACTTGGGAGAAGTTTGTTGAACTGCATTATTATGTCGAGTGTGTACTTGGGAGAAGTTTGTTGAACTGCATTATTATGTGACAGTGTGTATTCGGGAGAAGTTTGTAGAACTGCATTATTATGTCGAGTGTGTATTCGGGAGAAGTTTGTTGAACTGCATTATTATGTCGAGTGTGTATTCGGGAGAAGTTTGTTGAACTGCATTATTATGTGACAGTGTGTATTCGGGAGAAGTTTGTTGAACTGCATTATTATGTGACAGTGTGTATTCGGGAGTAGTTTGTTGAACTGCATTATTATGTCGAGTGTGTATTCGGGAGAAGTTTGTTGAACTGCATTATTATGTGACAGTGTGTATTCGGGAGAAGTTTGTTGAACTGCATTATTATGTGACAGTGTGTATTCGGGAGTAGTTTGTTGAACTACATTATTATGTGACAGTGTGTATTCGGGAGAAGTTTGTTGAACTGCATTATTATGTGACAGTGTGTACTTGGGAGAAGTTTGTTGAACTGCATTATTATGTGACAGTGTGTATTCGGGAGAAGTTTGTTGAACTGCATTATTATGTCGAGTGTGTACTTGGGAGAAGTTTGTTGAACTGCATTATTATGTGACAGTGTGTATTCGGGAGAAGTTTGTTGAACTGCATTATTATGTCGAGTGTGTACTTGGGAGAAGTTTGTTGAACTGCATTATTATGTCGAGTGTGTATTCGGGAGAAGTTTGTTGAACTGCATTATTATGTGACAGTGTGTACTTGGGAGAAGTTTGTTGAACTGCATTATTATGTGACAGTGTGTATTCGGGAGAAGTTTGTTGAACTGCATTATTATGTCGAGTGTGTACTTGGGAGAAGTTTGTTGAACTGCATTATTATGTGACAGTGTGTATTCGGGAGAAGTTTGTTGAACTGCATTATTATGTGACAGTGTGTATTCGGGAGAAGTTTGTTGAACTGCATTATTATGTCGAGTGTGTACTTGGGAGAAGTTTGTTGAACTGCATTATTATGTGACAGTGTGTATTCGGGAGAAGTTTGTTGAACTGCATTATTATGTGACAGTGTGTATTCGGGAGTAGTTTGTTGAACTGCATTATTATGTCGAGTGTGTATTCGGGAGAAGTTTGTTGAACTGCATTATTATGTGACAGTGTGTACTTGGGAGAAGTTTGTTGAACTGCATTATTATGTGACAGTGTGTACTTGGGAGAAGTTTGTTGAACTGCATTATTATGTGACAGTGTGTATTCGGGAGAAGTTTGTTGAACTGCATTATTATGTAACAGTGTGTACTTGGGAGAAGTTTGTTGAACTACATTATTATGTCGAGTGTGTACTTGGGAGAAGTTTGTTGAACTGCATTATTATGTGACAGTGTGTATTCGGGAGAAGTTTGTTGAACTGCATTATTATGTCGAGTGTGTACTTGGGAGAAGTTTGTCGAACTGCATTATTATGTGACAGTGTGTATTCGGGAGAAGTTTGTTGAACTGCATTATTATGTCGAGTGTGTACTTGGGAGAAGTTTGTTGAACTGCATTATTATGTCGAGTGTGTACTTGGGAGAAGTTTGTTGAACTGCATTATTATGTCGAGTGTGTACTTGGGAGAAGTTTGTTGAACTGCATTATTATGTGACAGTGTGTATTCGGGAGAAGTTTGTTGAACTGCATTATTATGTCGAGTGTGTACTTGGGAGAAGTTTGTTGAACTGCATTATTATGTCGAGTGTGTACTTGGGAGAAGTTTGTTGAACTGCATTATTATGTGACAGTGTGTACTTGGGAGAAGTTTGTTGAACTGCATTATTATGTGACAGTGTGTATTCGGGAGAAGTTTGTTGAACTGCATTATTATGTCGAGTGTGTACTTGGGAGAAGTTTGTTGAACTGCATTATTATGTCGAGTGTGTACTTGGGAGAAGTTTGTTGAACTGCATTATTATGTGACAGTGTGTACTTGGGAGAAGTTTGTTGAACTGCATTATTATGTCGAGTGTGTACTTGGGAGAAGTTTGTTGAACTGCATTATTATGTGACAGTGTGTATTCGGGAGAAGTTTGTTGAACTGCATTATTATGTCGAGTGTGTACTTGGGAGAAGTTTGTTGAACTGCATTATTATGTGACAGTGTGTACTTGGGAGAAGTTTGTTGAACTGCATTATTATGTGACAGTGTGTATTCGGGAGAAGTTTGTTGAACTGCATTATTATGTCGAGTGTGTACTTGGGAGAAGTTTGTTGAACTGCATTATTATGTCGAGTGTGTACTTGGGAGAAGTTTGTTGAACTGCATTATTATGTGACAGTGTGTATTCGGGAGAAGTTTGTTGAACTGCATTATTATGTGACAGTGTGTATTCGGGAGAAGTTTGTTGAACTGCATTATTATGTGACAGTGTGTATTCGGGAGAAGTTTGTTGAACTGCATTATTATGTCGAGTGTGTACTTGGGAGAAGTTTGTTGAACTGCATTATTATGTCGAGTGTGTACTTGGGAGAAGTTTGTTGAACTGCATTATTATGTGACAGTGTGTATTCGGGAGAAGTTTGTTGAACTGCATTATTATGTCGAGTGTGTACTTGGGAGAAGTTTGTTGAACTGCATTATTATGTCGAGTGTGTACTTGGGAGAAGTTTGTTGAACTGCATTATTATGTGACAGTGTGTATTCGGGAGAAGTTTGTTGAACTGCATTATTATGTCGAGTGTGTACTTGGGAGAAGTTTGTTGAACTGCATTATTATGTCGAGTGTGTACTTGGGAGAAGTTTGTTGAACTACATTATTATGTCGAGTGTGTACTTGGGAGAAGTTTGTTGAACTGCATTATTATGTGACAGTGTGTACTTGGGAGAAGTTTGTTGAACTGCATTATTATGTGACAGTGTGTACTTGGGAGAAGTTTGTTGAACTGCATTATTATGTCGAGTGTGTACTTGGGAGAAGTTTGTTGAACTGCATTATTATGTGACAGTGTGTACTTGGGAGAAGTTTGTTGAACTGCATTATTATGTGACAGTGTGTATTCGGGAGAAGTTTGTTGAACTGCATTATTATGTCGAGTGTGTACTTGGGAGAAGTTTGTTGAACTGCATTATTATGTCGAGTGTGTACTTGGGAGAAGTTTGTTGAACTGCATTATTATGTGACTGTGGGGGAGAAGTTTGTTGAACCGCATTATTATGTGACAGTGTGTACTTGGGAGAAGTTTGTTGAACTGCATTATTATGTGACAGTGTGTATTCGGGAGAAGTTTGTTGAACCGCATTATTATGTGACAGTGTGTACTTGGGAGAAGTTTGTTGAACTGCATTATTATGTCGAGTGTGTACTTGGGAGAAGTTTGTTGAACTGCATTATTATGTGACAGTGTGTACTTGGGAGAAGTTTGTTGAACTGCATTATTATGTGACTGTGGGGGAGAAGTTTGTTGAACTGCATTATTATGTCGAGTGTGTACTCGGGAGAAGTTTGTTGAACTGCATTATTATGTCGAGTGTGTACTTGGGAGAAGTTTGTTGAACTGCATTATTATGTCGAGTGTGTACTTGGGAGAAGTTTGTTGAACTGCATTATTATGTCGAGTGTGTACTTGGGAGAAGTTTGTTGAACTGCATTATTATGTCGAGTGTGTACTTGGGAGAAGTTTGTTGAACTGCATTATTATGTCGAGTGTGTACTTGGGAGAAGTTTGTTGAACTGCATTATTATGTGACAGTGTGTATTCGGGAGAAGTTTGTTGAACTGCATTATTATGTCGAGTGTGTACTTGGGAGAAGTTTGTTGAACTGCATTATTATGTCGAGTGTGTACTTGGGAGAAGTTTGTTGAACTGCATTATTATGTCGAGTGTGTACTTGGGAGAAGTTTGTTGAACTGCATTATTATGTCGAGTGTGTACTTGGGAGAAGTTTGTTGAACTGCATTATTATGTCGAGTGTGTACTTGGGAGAAGTTTGTTGAACTGCATTATTATGTGACTGTGTGTATTCGGGAGAAGTTTGTTGAACTGCATTATTATGTCGAGTGTGTACTTGGGAGAAGTTTGTTGAACTGCATTATTATGTCGAGTGTGTACTTGGGAGAAGTTTGTTGAACTGCATTATTATGTCGAGTGTGTACTTGGGAGAAGTTTGTTGAACTGCATTATTATGTCGAGTGTGTACTTGGGAGAAGTTTGTTGAACTGCATTATTATGTCGAGTGTGTACTTGGGAGAAGTTTGTTGAACTGCATTATTATGTCGAGTGTGTACTTGGGAGAAGTTTGTTGAACTGCATTATTATGTCGAGTGTGTACTTGGGAGAAGTTTGTTGAACTACATTATTATGTCGAGTGTGTACTTGGGAGAAGTTTGTTGAACTGCATTATTATGTCGAGTGTGTACTTGGGAGAAGTTTGTTGAACTACATTATTATGTCGAGTGTGTACTTGGGAGAAGTTTGTTGAACTGCATTATTATGTCGAGTGTGTACTTGGGAGAAGTTTGTTGAACTGCATTATTATGTCGAGTGTGTACTTGGGAGAAGTTTGTTGAACTACATTATTATGTCGAGTGTGTACTTGGGAGAAGTTTGTTGAACTGCATTATTATGTGACAGTGTGTACTTGGGAGAAGTTTGTTGAACTGCATTATTATGTGACAGTGTGTACTTGGGAGAAGTTTGTTGAACTGCATTATTATGTCGAGTGTGTACTTGGGAGAAGTTTGTTGAACTGCATTATTATGTGACAGTGTGTACTTGGGAGAAGTTTGTTGAACTGCATTATTATGTGACAGTGTGTATTCGGGAGAAGTTTGTTGAACTGCATTATTATGTCGAGTGTGTACTTGGGAGAAGTTTGTTGAACTGCATTATTATGTCGAGTGTGTACTTGGGAGAAGTTTGTTGAACTGCATTATTATGTGACTGTGGGGGAGAAGTTTGTTGAACCGCATTATTATGTGACAGTGTGTACTTGGGAGAAGTTTGTTGAACTGCATTATTATGTGACAGTGTGTATTCGGGAGAAGTTTGTTGAACCGCATTATTATGTGACAGTGTGTACTTGGGAGAAGTTTGTTGAACTGCATTATTATGTCGAGTGTGTACTTGGGAGAAGTTTGTTGAACTGCATTATTATGTGACAGTGTGTACTTGGGAGAAGTTTGTTGAACTGCATTATTATGTGACTGTGGGGGAGAAGTTTGTTGAACTGCATTATTATGTCGAGTGTGTACTCGGGAGAAGTTTGTTGAACTGCATTATTATGTCGAGTGTGTACTTGGGAGAAGTTTGTTGAACTGCATTATTATGTCGAGTGTGTACTTGGGAGAAGTTTGTTGAACTGCATTATTATGTCGAGTGTGTACTTGGGAGAAGTTTGTTGAACTGCATTATTATGTCGAGTGTGTACTTGGGAGAAGTTTGTTGAACTGCATTATTATGTCGAGTGTGTACTTGGGAGAAGTTTGTTGAACTGCATTATTATGTCGAGTGTGTACTTGGGAGAAGTTTGTTGAACTGCATTATTATGTCGAGTGTGTACTTGGGAGAAGTTTGTTGAACTGCATTATTATGTCGAGTGTGTACTTGGGAGAAGTTTGTTGAACTGCATTATTATGTCGAGTGTGTACTTGGGAGAAGTTTGTTGAACTGCATTATTATGTCGAGTGTGTACTTGGGAGAAGTTTGTTGAACTGCATTATTATGTGACTGTGGGGGAGAAGTTTGTTGAACTGCATTATTATGTCGAGTGTGTACTTGGGAGAAGTTTGTTGAACTGCATTATTATGTCGAGTGTGTACTTGGGAGAAGTTTGTTGAACTGCATTATTATGTCGAGTGTGTACTTGGGAGAAGTTTGTTGAACTGCATTATTATGTCGAGTGTGTACTTGGGAGAAGTTTGTTGAACTGCATTATTATGTCGAGTGTGTACTTGGGAGAAGTTTGTTGAACTGCATTATTATGTCGAGTGTGTACTTGGGAGAAGTTTGTTGAACTGCATTATTATGTCGAGTGTGTACTTGGGAGAAGTTTGTTGAACTGCATTATTATGTGACTGTGGGGGAGAAGTTTGTTGAACTGCATTATTATGTCGAGTGTGTACTTGGGAGAAGTTTGTTGAACTGCATTATTATGTCGAGTGTGTACTTGGGAGAAGTTTGTTGAACTGCATTATTATGTCGAGTGTGTACTTGGGAGAAGTTTGTTGAACTGCATTATTATGTCGAGTGTGTACTTGGGAGAAGTTTGTTGAACTGCATTATTATGTCGAGTGTGTACTTGGGAGAAGTTTGTTGAACTGCATTATTATGTCGAGTGTGTACTTGGGAGAAGTTTGTTGAACTGCATTATTATGTCGAGTGTGTACTTGGGAGAAGTTTGTTGAACTGCATTATTATGTCGAGTGTGTACTTGGGAGAAGTTTGTTGAACTGCATTATTATGTCGAGTGTGTACTTGGGAGAAGTTTGTTGAACTGCATTATTATGTCGAGTGTGTATTCGGGAGAAGTTTGTTGAACTGCATTATTATGTGACTGTGGGGGAGAAGTTTGTTGAACTGCATTATTATGTCGAGTGTGTACTCGGGAGAAGTTTGTTGAACTGCATTATTATGTCGAGTGTGTACTTGGGAGAAGTTTGTTGAACTGCATTATTATGTCGAGTGTGTACTTGGGAGAAGTTTGTTGAACTGCATTATTATGTCGAGTGTGTACTTGGGAGAAGTTTGTTGAACTGCATTATTATGTGACTGTGGGGGAGAAGTTTGTTGAACTGCATTATTATGTCGAGTGTGTACTTGGGAGAAGTTTGTTGAACTGCATTATTATGTCGAGTGTGTACTCGGGAGAAGTTTGTTGAACTGCATTATTATGTCGAGTGTGTACTTGGGAGAAGTTTGTTGAACTGCATTATTATGTCGAGTGTGTATTCGGGAGAAGTTTGTTGAACTGCATTATTATGTGACAGTGTGTATTCGGGAGAAGTTTGTTGAACTGCATTATTATGTCGAGTGTGTACTTGGGAGAAGTTTGTTGAACTGCATTATTATGTGACAGTGTGTATTCGGGAGAAGTTTGTTGAACTGCATTATTATGTCGAGTGTGTACTTGGGAGAAGTTTGTTGAACTGCATTATTATGTGACTGTGTGTATTCGGGAGAAGTTTGTTGAACTACATTATTATGTGACAGTGTGTATTCGGGAGAAGTTTGTTGAACTGCATTATTATGTCGAGTGTGTACTTGGGAGAAGTTTGTTGAACTGCATTATTATGTCGAGTGTGTACTTGGGAGAAGTTTGTTGAACTGCATTATTATGTGACAGTGTGTATTCGGGAGAAGTTTGTTGAACTGCATTATTATGTCGAGTGTGTACTTGGGAGAAGTTTGTTGAACTGCATTATTATGTGACAGTGTGTATTCGGGAGAAGTTTGTTGAACTACATTATTATGTGACAGTGTGTATTCGGGAGAAGTTTGTTGAACTGCATTATTATGTGACAGTGTGTATTCGGGAGAAGTTTGTTGAACTGCATTATTATGTCGAGTGTGTACTTGGGAGAAGTTTGTTGAACTGCATTATTATGTGACAGTGTGTATTCGGGAGAAGTTTGTTGAACTACATTATTATGTGACAGTGTGTATTCGGGAGAAGTTTGTTGAACTGCATTATTATGTCGAGTGTGTACTTGGGAGAAGTTTGTTGAACTGCATTATTATGTCGAGTGTGTACTTGGGAGAAGTTTGTTGAACTGCATTATTATGTGACAGTGTGTATTCGGGAGAAGTTTGTTGAACTGCATTATTATGTCGAGTGTGTACTTGGGAGAAGTTTGTTGAACTGCATTATTATGTGACAGTGTGTATTCGGGAGAAGTTTGTTGAACTACATTATTATGTGACAGTGTGTATTCGGGAGAAGTTTGTTGAACTGCATTATTATGTGACAGTGTGTATTCGGGAGAAGTTTGTTGAACTGCATTATTATGTCGAGTGTGTACTTGGGAGAAGTTTGTTGAACTGCATTATTATGTGACAGTGTGTATTCGGGAGAAGTTTGTTGAACTACATTATTATGTGACAGTGTGTATTCGGGAGAAGTTTGTTGAACTGCATTATTATGTGACAGTGTGTATTCGGGAGAAGTTTGTTGAACTGCATTATTATGTCGAGTGTGTACTTGGGAGAAGTTTGTTGAACTACATTATTATGTGACAGTGTGTATTCGGGAGAAGTTTGTTGAACTGCATTATTATGTGACAGTGTGTATTCGGGAGAAGTTTGTTGAACTGCATTATTATGTGACAGTGTGTATTCGGGAGAAGTTTGTTGAACTACATTATTATGTGACAGTGTGTATTCGGGAGAAGTTTGTTGAACTACATTATTATGTGACAGTGTGTATTCGGGAGAAGTTTGTTGAACTGCATTATTATGTCGAGTGTGTACTTGGGAGAAGTTTGTTGAACTGCATTATTATGTCGAGTGTGTACTTGGGAGAAGTTTGTTGAACTGCATTATTATGTGACAGTGTGTATTCGGGAGAAGTTTGTTGAACTGCATTATTATGTCGAGTGTGTACTTGGGAGAAGTTTGTTGAACTGCATTATTATGTCGAGTGTGTACTTGGGAGAAGTTTGTTGAACTGCATTATTATGTCGAGTGTGTACTTGGGAGAAGTTTGTTGAACTGCATTATTATGTGACAGTGTGTATTCGGGAGAAGTTTGTTGAACTGCATTATTATGTCGAGTGTGTACTTGGGAGAAGTTTGTTGAACTGCATTATTATGTCGAGTGTGTACTTGGGAGAAGTTTGTTGAACTGCATTATTATGTGACAGTGTGTATTCGGGAGAAGTTTGTTGAACTGCATTATTATGTGACAGTGTGTATTCGGGAGAAGTTTGTTGAACTGCATTATTATGTGACAGTGTGTATTCGGGAGAAGTTTGTTGAACTGCATTATTATGTCGAGTGTGTACTTGGGAGAAGTTTGTTGAACTGCATTATTATGTCGAGTGTGTACTTGGGAGAAGTTTGTTGAACTGCATTATTATGTGACAGTGTGTACTTGGGAGAAGTTTGTTGAACTGCATTATTATGTCGAGTGTGTACTTGGGAGAAGTTTGTTGAACTGCATTATTATGTCGAGTGTGTACTTGGGAGAAGTTTGTTGAACTGCATTATTATGTCGAGTGTGTACTTGGGAGAAGTTTGTTGAACTGCATTATTATGTAACAGTGTGTATTCGGGAGAAGTTTGTTGAACTGCATTATTATGTCGAGTGTGTACTTGGGAGAAGTTTGTTGAACTGCATTATTATGTGACAGTGTGTATTCGGGAGAAGTTTGTTGAACTGCATTATTATGTAACAGTGTGTACTTGGGAGAAGTTTGTTGAACTGCATTATTATGTAACAGTGTGTATTCGGGAGAAGTTTGTTGAACTGCATTATTATGTCGAGTGTGTACTTGGGAGAAGTTTGTTGAACTGCATTATTATGTCGAGTGTGTATTCGGGAGAAGTTTGTTGAACTGCATTATTATGTCGAGTGTGTATTCGGGAGAAGTTTGTTGAACTGCATTATTATGTGACAGTGTGTATTCGGGAGAAGTTTGTTGAACTGCATTATTATGTCGAGTGTGTACTTGGGAGAAGTTTGTTGAACTGCATTATTATGTCGAGTGTGTATTCGGGAGAAGTTTGTTGAACTGCATTATTATGTCGAGTGTGTACTTGGGAGAAGTTTGTTGAACTGCATTATTATGTGACAGTGTGTATTCGGGAGAAGTTTGTTGAACTGCATTATTATGTGACAGTGTGTATTCGGGAGAAGTTTGTTGAACTGCATTATTATGTGACAGTGTGTATTCGGGAGAAGTTTGTTGAACTGCATTATTATGTCGAGTGTGTACTTGGGAGAAGTTTGTTGAACTGCATTATTATGTCGAGTGTGTACTTGGGAGAAGTTTGTTGAACTGCATTATTATGTGACAGTGTGTATTCGGGAGAAGTTTGTTGAACTGCATTATTATGTGACAGTGTGTACTTGGGAGAAGTTTGTTGAACTACATTATTATGTCGAGTGTGTACTTGGGAGAAGTTTGTTGAACTGCATTATTATGTAACAGTGTGTATAAGGGAGAAGTTTGTTGAACTGCATTATTATGTGACAGTGTGTACTTGGGAGAAGTTTGTTGAACTGCATTATTATGTGACAGTGTGTACTTGGGAGAAGTTTGTTGAACTACATTATTATGTCGAGTGTGTACTTGGGAGAAGTTTGTTGAACTGCATTATTATGTAACAGTGTGTATTCGGGAGAAGTTTGTTGAACTGCATTATTATGTGACAGTGTGTACTTGGGAGAAGTTTGTTGAACTACATTATTATGTCGAGTGTGTACTTGGGAGAAGTTTGTTGAACTGCATTATTATGTAACAGTGTGTATAAGGGAGAAGTTTGTTGAACTGCATTATTATGTGACAGTGTGTACTTGGGAGAAGTTTGTTGAACTACATTATTATGTAACAGTGTGTATAAGGGAGAAGTTTGTTGAACTGCATTATTATGTAACAGTGTGTATAAGGGAGAAGTTTGTTGAACTGCATTATTATGTGACAGTGTGTACTTGGGAGAAGTTTGTTGAACTACATTATTATGTAACAGTGTGTATAAGGGAGAAGTTTGTTGAACTGCATTATTATGTAACAGTGTGTATAAGGGAGAAGTTTGTTGAACTGCATTATTATGTAACAGTGTGTATAAGGGAGAAGTTTGTTGAACTGCATTATTATGTGACAGTGTGTACTTGGGAGAAGTTTGTTGAACTACATTATTATGTCGAGTGTGTACTTGGGAGAAGTTTGTTGAACTGCATTATTATGTAACAGTGTGTATTCGGGAGAAGTTTGTTGAACTGCATTATTATGTGACAGTGTGTACTTGGGAGAAGTTTGTTGAACTACATTATTATGTCGAGTGTGTACTTGGGAGAAGTTTGTTGAACTGCATTATTATGTAACAGTGTGTATAAGGGAGAAGTTTGTTGAACTGCATTATTATGTGACAGTGTGTACTTGGGAGAAGTTTGTTGAACTACATTATTATGTCGAGTGTGTACTTGGGAGAAGTTTGTTGAACTGCATTATTATGTAACAGTGTGTATAAGGGAGAAGTTTGTTGAACTGCATTATTATGTGACAGTGTGTACTTGGGAGAAGTTTGTTGAACTGCATTATTATGTGACAGTGTGTATTCGGGAGAAGTTTGTTGAACTGCATTATTATGTCGAGTGTGTACTTGGGAGAAGTTTGTTGAACTGCATTATTATGTAACAGTGTGTATAAGGGAGAAGTTTGTTGAACTGCATTATTATGTGACAGTGTGTACTTGGGAGAAGTTTGTTGAACTACATTATTATGTCGAGTGTGTACTTGGGAGAAGTTTGTTGAACTGCATTATTATGTCGAGTGTGTACTTGGGAGAAGTTTGTTGAACTGCATTATTATGTGACAGTGTGTATTCGGGAGAAGTTTGTTGAACTGCATTATTATGTGACAGTGTGTACTTGGGAGAAGTTTGTTGAACTACATTATTATGTCGAGTGTGTACTTGGGAGAAGTTTGTTGAACTGCATTATTATGTAACAGTGTGTATAAGGGAGAAGTTTGTTGAACTGCATTATTATGTGACAGTGTGTACTTGGGAGAAGTTTGTTGAACTACATTATTATGTCGAGTGTGTACTTGGGAGAAGTTTGTTGAACTGCATTATTATGTAACAGTGTGTATAAGGGAGAAGTTTGTTGAACTGCATTATTATGTGACAGTGTGTACTTGGGAGAAGTTTGTTGAACTGCATTATTATGTGACAGTGTGTATTCGGGAGAAGTTTGTTGAACTGCATTATTATGTCGAGTGTGTACTTGGGAGAAGTTTGTTGAACTGCATTATTATGTGACAGTGTGTATTCGGGAGAAGTTTGTTGAACTGCATTATTATGTGACAGTGTGTATTCGGGAGTAGTTTGTTGAACTGCATTATTATGTGACAGTGTGTATTCGGGAGAAGTTTGTTGAACCGCATTATTATGTGACAGTGTGTACTTGGGAGAAGTTTGTTGAACTGCATTATTATGTGACAGTGTGTATTCGGGAGAAGTTTGTTGAACTGCATTATTATGTGACAGTGTGTATTCGGGAGAAGTTTGTTGAACTGCATTATTATGTGACAGTGTGTATTCGGGAGAAGTTTGTTGAACTGCATTATTATGTAACAGTGTGTATTCGGGAGAAGTTTGTTGAACTGCATTATTATGTCGAGTGTGTATTCGGGAGAAGTTTGTTGAACTGCATTATTATGTCGAGTGTGTACTTGGGAGTAGTTTGTTGAACTGCATTATTATGTGACAGTGTGTATTCGGGAGTAGTTTGTTGAACTGCATTATTATGTCGAGTGTGTATTCGGGAGAAGTTTGTTGAACTGCATTATTATGTAACAGTGTGTATTCGGGAGAAGTTTGTTGAACTGCATTATTATGTGACAGTGTGTATTCGGGAGAAGTTTGTTGAACTGCATTATTATGTAACAGTGTGTATTCGGGAGAAGTTTGTTGAACTGCATTATTATGTAACAGTGTGTATTCGGGAAAAGTTTGTTGAACTGCATTATTATGTGACAGTGTGTATTCGGGAGAAGTTTGTTGAACTGCATTATTATGTCGAGTGTGTATTCGGGAGAAGTTTGTTGAACTGCATTATTATGTCGAGTGTGTACTTGGGAGTAGTTTGTTGAACTGCATTATTATGTCGAGTGTGTATTCGGGAGAAGTTTGTTGAACTGCATTATTATGTAACAGTGTGTATTCGGGAGAAGTTTGTTGAACTGCATTATTATGTGACAGTGTGTATTCGGGAGAAGTTTGTTGAACTGCATTATTATGTAACAGTGTGTATTCGGGAGAAGTTTGTTGAACTGCATTATTATGTAACAGTGTGTATTCGGGAGAAGTTTGTTGAACTGCATTATTATGTGACAGTGTGTATTCGGGAGAAGTTTGTTGAACTGCATTATTATGTCGAGTGTGTATTCGGGAGAAGTTTGTTGAACTGCATTATTATGTCGAGTGTGTACTTGGGAGTAGTTTGTTGAACTGCATTATTATGTGACAGTGTGTATTCGGGAGAAGTTTGTTGAACTGCATTATTATGTCGAGTGTGTATTCGGGAGAAGTTTGTTGAACTGCATTATTATGTCGAGTGTGTATTCGGGAGAAGTTTGTTGAACTGCATTATTATGTCGAGTGTGTACTTGGGAGTAGTTTGTTGAACTGCATTATTATGTCGAGTGTGTACTTGGGAGAAGTTTGTTGAACTGCATTATTATGTCGAGTGTGTACTTGGGAGAAGTTTGTTGAACTGCATTATTATGTGACAGTGTGTATTCGGGAGTAGTTTGTTGAACTGCATTATTATGTGACAGTGTGTATTCGGGAGTAGTTTGTTGAACTGCATTATTATGTCGAGTGTGTACTTGGGAGTAGTTTGTTGAACTGCATTATTATGTCGAGTGTGTACTTGGGAGAAGTTTGTTGAACTGCATTATTATGTCGAGTGTGTATTCGGGAGAAGTTTGTTGAACTGCATTATTATGTGACAGTGTGTATTCGGGAGTAGTTTGTTGAACTGCATTATTATGTGACAGTGTGTATTCGGGAGAAGTTTGTTGAACTGCATTATTATGTGACAGTGTGTATTCGGGAGAAGTTTGTTGAACTGCATTATTATGTCGAGTGTGTATTCGGGAGAAGTTTGTTGAACTGCATTATTATGTCGAGTGTGTATTCGGGAGAAGTTTGTTGAACTGCATTATTATGTCGAGTGTGGTGGAGAAGTTTGTTGAACTGTATTATTATGTGACAGTGTGTATTCGGGAGTAGTTTGTTGAACTGCATTATTATGTCGAGTGTGTACTTGGGAGAAGTTTGTTGAACTGCATTATTATGTCGAGTGTGTATTCGGGAGAAGTTTGTTGAACTGCATTATTATGTCGAGTGTGTATTCGGGAGAAGTTTGTTGAACTGCATTATTATGTGACAGTGTGTATTCGGGAGAAGTTTGTTGAACTGCATTATTATGTCGAGTGTGTATTCGGGAGAAGTTTGTTGAACTGCATTATTATGTCGAGTGTGTACTCGGGAGAAGTTTGTTGAACTGCATTATTATGTCGAGTGTGTACTTGGGAGTAGTTTGTTGAACTGCATTATTATGTCGAGTGTGTACTTGGGAGAAGTTTGTTGAACTGCATTATTATGTCGAGTGTGTATTCGGGAGAAGTTTGTTGAACTGCATTATTATGTCGAGTGTGTATTCGGGAGAAGTTTGTTGAACTGCATTATTATGTCGAGTGTGTATTCGGGAGAAGTTTGTTGAACTGCATTATTATGTCGAGTGTGTACTTGGGAGTAGTTTGTTGAACTGCATTATTATGTCGAGTGTGTACTTGGGAGAAGTTTGTTGAACTGCATTATTATGTCGAGTGTGTATTCGGGAGAAGTTTGTTGAACTGCATTATTATGTCGAGTGTGTACTTGGGAGTAGTTTGTTGAACTGCATTATTATGTCGAGTGTGTACTTGGGAGAAGTTTGTTGAACTGCATTATTATGTCGAGTGTGTATTCGGGAGAAGTTTGTTGAACTGCATTATTATGTCGAGTGTGTATTCGGGAGAAGTTTGTTGAACTGCATTATTATGTGACAGTGTGTATTCGGGAGAAGTTTGTTGAACTGCATTATTATGTGACAGTGTGTATTCGGGAGAAGTTTGTTGAACTGCATTATTATGTCGAGTGTGTATTCGGGAGAAGTTTGTTGAACTGCATTATTATGTCGAGTGTGTACTTGGGAGTAGTTTGTTGAACTGCATTATTATGTCGAGTGTGTACTTGGGAGAAGTTTGTTGAACTGCATTATTATGTCGAGTGTGTATTCGGGAGAAGTTTGTTGAACTGCATTATTATGTCGAGTGTGTATTCGGGAGAAGTTTGTTGAACTGCATTATTATGTCGAGTGTGTATTCGGGAGAAGTTTGTTGAACTGCATTATTATGTCGAGTGTGTACTTGGGAGTAGTTTGTTGAACTGCATTATTATGTCGAGTGTGTACTTGGGAGAAGTTTGTTGAACTGCATTATTATGTCGAGTGTGTACTTGGGAGAAGTTTGTTGAACTGCATTATTATGTCGAGTGTGTACTTGGGAGAAGTTTGTTGAACTGCATTATTATGTGACAGTGTGTATTCGGGAGTAGTTTGTTGAACTGCATTATTATGTGACAGTGTGTATTCGGGAGTAGTTTGTTGAACTGCATTATTATGTCGAGTGTGTACTTGGGAGTAGTTTGTTGAACTGCATTATTATGTCGAGTGTGTACTTGGGAGAAGTTTGTTGAACTGCATTATTATGTGACAGTGTGTATTCGGGAGTAGTTTGTTGAACTGCATTATTATGTGACAGTGTGTATTCGGGAGTAGTTTGTTGAACTGCATTATTATGTCGAGTGTGTACTTGGGAGTAGTTTGTTGAACTGCATTATTATGTCGAGTGTGTACTTGGGAGAAGTTTGTTGAACTGCATTATTATGTCGAGTGTGTACTTGGGAGAAGTTTGTTGAACTGCATTATTATGTCGAGTGTGTATTCGGGAGAAGTTTGTTGAACTGCATTATTATGTCGAGTGTGTATTCGGGAGAAGTTTGTTGAACTGCATTATTATGTGACAGTGTGTATTCGGGAGTAGTTTGTTGAACTGCATTATTATGTGACAGTGTGTATTCGGGAGTAGTTTGTTGAACTGCATTATTATGTCGAGTGTGTATTCGGGAGTAGTTTGTTGAACTGCATTATTATGTGACAGTGTGTATTCGGGAGTAGTTTGTTGAACTGCATTATTATGTCGAGTGTGTACTTGGGAGTAGTTTGTTGAACTGCATTATTATGTCGAGTGTGTACTTGGGAGAAGTTTGTTGAACTGCATTATTATGTCGAGTGTGTATTCGGGAGAAGTTTGTTGAACTGCATTATTATGTGACAGTGTGTATTCGGGAGTAGTTTGTTGAACTGCATTATTATGTCGAGTGTGTATTCGGGAGAAGTTTGTTGAACTGCATTATTATGTGACAGTGTGTATTCGGGAGAAGTTTGTTGAACTGCATTATTATGTGACAGTGTGTATTCGGGAGTAGTTTGTTGAACTGCATTATTATGTGACAGTGTGTATTCGGGAGAAGTTTGTTGAACTGCATTATTATGTGACAGTGTGTATTCGGGAGAAGTTTGTTGAACTGCATTATTATGTGACAGTGTGTATTCGGGAGAAGTTTGTTGAACTGCATTATTATGTGACAGTGTGTATTCGGGAGAAGTTTGTTGAACTGCATTATTATGTAACAGTGTGTATTCGGGAGTAGTTTGTTGAACTGCATTATTATGTGACAGTGTGTATTCGGGAGAAGTTTGTTGAACTGCATTATTATGTCGAGTGTGTATTCGGGAGTAGTTTGTTGAACTGCATTATTATGTGACATTGTGTATTCGGGAGTAGTTTGTTGAACTGCATTATTATGTGACAGTGTGTATTCGGGAGTAGTTTGTTGAACTGCATTATTATGTCGAGTGTGTACTTGGGAGTAGTTTGTTGAACTGCATTATTATGTCGAGTGTGTACTTGGGAGAAGTTTGTTGAACTGCATTATTATGTCGAGTGTGTATTCGGGAGAAGTTTGTTGAACTGCATTATTATGTCGAGTGTGTATTCGGGAGAAGTTTGTTGAACTGCATTATTATGTCGAGTGTGTACTTGGGAGTAGTTTGTTGAACTGCATTATTATGTCGAGTGTGTACTTGGGAGTAGTTTGTTGAACTGCATTATTATGTCGAGTGTGTATTCGGGAGAAGTTTGTTGAACTGCATTATTATGTCGAGTGTGTATTCGGGAGAAGTTTGTTGAACTGCATTATTATGTCGAGTGTGTACTTGGGAGAAGTTTGTTGAACTGCATTATTATGTCGAGTGTGTATTCGGGAGAAGTTTGTTGAACTGCATTATTATGTCGAGTGTGTACTTGGGAGAAGTTTGTTGAACTGCATTATTATGTCGAGTGTGTACTTGGGAGAAGTTTGTTGAACTGCATTATTATGTGACAGTGTGTATTCGGGAGAAGTTTGTTGAACTGCATTATTATGTGACAGTGTGTATTCGGGAGTAGTTTGTTGAACTGCATTATTATGTCGAGTGTGTACTTGGGAGTAGTTTGTTGAACTGCATTATTATGTCGAGTGTGTACTTGGGAGAAGTTTGTTGAACTGCATTATTATGTCGAGTGTGTATTCGGGAGAAGTTTGTTGAACTGCATTATTATGTCGAGTGTGTACTTGGGAGAAGTTTGTTGAACTGCATTATTATGTGACAGTGTGTATTCGGGAGAAGTTTGTTGAACTGCATTATTATGTGACAGTGTGTATTCGGGAGTAGTTTGTTGAACTGCATTATTATGTCGAGTGTGTACTTGGGAGTAGTTTGTTGAACTGCATTATTATGTCGAGTGTGTACTTGGGAGAAGTTTGTTGAACTGCATTATTATGTCGAGTGTGTATTCGGGAGAAGTTTGTTGAACTGCATTATTATGTCGAGTGTGTACTTGGGAGTAGTTTGTTGAACTGCATTATTATGTGACAGTGTGTATTCGGGAGAAGTTTGTTGAACTGCATTATTATGTGACAGTGTGTATTCGGGAGTAGTTTGTTGAACTGCATTATTATGTCGAGTGTGTACTTGGGAGTAGTTTGTTGAACTGCATTATTATGTCGAGTGTGTACTTGGGAGAAGTTTGTTGAACTGCATTATTATGTCGAGTGTGTATTCGGGAGAAGTTTGTTGAACTGCATTATTATGTCGAGTGTGTACTTGGGAGAAGTTTGTTGAACTGCATTATTATGTCGAGTGTGTATTCGGGAGAAGTTTGTTGAACTGCATTATTATGTCGAGTGTGTACTTGGGAGAAGTTTGTTGAACTGCATTATTATGTCGAGTGTGTACTTGGGAGAAGTTTGTTGAACTGCATTATTATGTCGAGTGTGGTGGAGTAGTTTGTTGAACTGCATTATTATGTGACAGTGTGTATTCGGGAGAAGTTTGTTGAACTGCATTATTATGTCGAGTGTGTACTTGGGAGAAGTTTGTTGAACTGCATTATTATGTCGAGTGTGGTGGAGTAGTTTGTTGAACTGCATTATTATGTCGAGTGTGTACTTGGGAGAAGTTTGTTGAACTGCATTATTATGTCGAGTGTGGTGGAGTAGTTTGTTGAACTGCATTATTATGTGACAGTGTGTATTCGGGAGAAGTTTGTTGAACTGCATTATTATGTCGAGTGTGTACTTGGGAGAAGTTTGTTGAACTGCATTATTATGTCGAGTGTGTACTTGGGAGAAGTTTGTTGAACTGCATTATTATGTCGAGTGTGTACTTGGGAGTAGTTTGTTGAACTGCATTATTATGTCGAGTGTGTATTCGGGAGAAGTTTGTTGAACTGCATTATTATGTCGAGTGTGTACTTGGGAGAAGTTTGTTGAACTGCATTATTATGTCGAGTGTGTACTTGGGAGAAGTTTGTTGAACTGCATTATTATGTCGAGTGTGTACTTGGGAGAAGTTTGTTGAACTGCATTATTATGTCGAGTGTGTACTTGGGAGAAGTTTGTTGAACTGCATTATTATGTCGAGTGTGTACTTGGGAGAAGTTTGTTGAACTGCATTATTATGTCGAGTGTGTACTTGGGAGAAGTTTGTTGAACTGCATTATTATGTCGAGTGTGTACTTGGGAGAAGTTTGTTGAACTGCATTATTATGTCGAGTGTGTACTTGGGAGAAGTTTGTTGAACTGCATTATTATGTGACAGTGTGTACTTGGGAGAAGTTTGTTGAACTGCATTATTATGTCGAGTGTGGTGGAGTAGTTTGTTGAACTGCATTATTATGTCGAGTGTGTACTTGGGAGAAGTTTGTTGAACTGCATTATTATGTCGAGTGTGTACTTGGGAGAAGTTTGTTGAACTGCATTATTATGTCGAGTGTGTACTTGGGAGAAGTTTGTTGAACTGCATTATTATGTCGAGTGTGTACTTGGGAGAAGTTTGTTGAACTGCATTATTATGTCGAGTGTGTACTTGGGAGAAGTTTGTTGAACTGCATTATTATGTCGAGTGTGGTGGAGTAGTTTGTTGAACTGCATTATTATGTCGAGTGTGTACTTGGGAGAAGTTTGTTGAACTGCATTATTATGTCGAGTGTGTACTTGGGAGAAGTTTGTTGAACTGCATTATTATGTGACAGTGTGTATTCGGGAGAAGTTTGTTGAACTGCATTATTATGTGACAGTGTGTACTTGGGAGAAGTTTGTTGAACTGCATTATTATGTCGAGTGTGTACTTGGGAGAAGTTTGTTGAACTGCATTATTATGTCGAGTGTGTACTTGGGAGAAGTTTGTTGAACTGCATTATTATGTCGAGTGTGTACTTGGGAGTAGTTTGTTGAACTGCATTATTATGTCGAGTGTGTATTCGGGAGAAGTTTGTTGAACTGCATTATTATGTCGAGTGTGTACTTGGGAGAAGTTTGTTGAACTGCATTATTATGTCGAGTGTGTACTTGGGAGAAGTTTGTTGAACTGCATTATTATGTCGAGTGTGTACTTGGGAGAAGTTTGTTGAACTGCATTATTATGTCGAGTGTGTACTTGGGAGAAGTTTGTTGAACTGCATTATTATGTCGAGTGTGTACTTGGGAGAAGTTTGTTGAACTGCATTATTATGTCGAGTGTGTACTTGGGAGAAGTTTGTTGAACTGCATTATTATGTCGAGTGTGTACTTGGGAGAAGTTTGTTGAACTGCATTATTATGTCGAGTGTGTACTTGGGAGAAGTTTGTTGAACTGCATTATTATGTGACAGTGTGTACTTGGGAGAAGTTTGTTGAACTGCATTATTATGTCGAGTGTGGTGGAGTAGTTTGTTGAACTGCATTATTATGTCGAGTGTGTACTTGGGAGAAGTTTGTTGAACTGCATTATTATGTCGAGTGTGTACTTGGGAGAAGTTTGTTGAACTGCATTATTATGTCGAGTGTGTACTTGGGAGAAGTTTGTTGAACTGCATTATTATGTCGAGTGTGTACTTGGGAGAAGTTTGTTGAACTGCATTATTATGTCGAGTGTGTACTTGGGAGAAGTTTGTTGAACTGCATTATTATGTCGAGTGTGGTGGAGTAGTTTGTTGAACTGCATTATTATGTCGAGTGTGTACTTGGGAGAAGTTTGTTGAACTGCATTATTATGTCGAGTGTGTACTTGGGAGAAGTTTGTTGAACTGCATTATTATGTCGAGTGTGTACTTGGGAGAAGTTTGTTGAACTGCATTATTATGTCGAGTGTGTACTTGGGAGAAGTTTGTTGAACTGCATTATTATGTCGAGTGTGTACTTGGGAGAAGTTTGTTGAACTGCATTATTATGTCGAGTGTGTACTTGGGAGAAGTTTGTTGAACTGCATTATTATGTCGAGTGTGGTGGAGTAGTTTGTTGAACTGCATTATTATGTCGAGTGTGTACTTGGGAGAAGTTTGTTGAACTGCATTATTATGTCGAGTGTGTACTTGGGAGTAGTTTGTTGAACTGCATTATTATGTCGAGTGTGTACTTGGGAGTAGTTTGTTGAACTGCATTATTATGTGACAGTGTGTATTCGGGAGAAGTTTGTTGAACTGCATTATTATGTCGAGTGTGTACTTGGGAGAAGTTTGTTGAACTGCATTATTATGTCGAGTGTGTACTTGGGAGAAGTTTGTTGAACTGCATTATTATGTCGAGTGTGTACTTGGGAGAAGTTTGTTGAACTGCATTATTATGTCGAGTGTGTACTTGGGAGAAGTTTGTTGAACTGCATTATTATGTCGAGTGTGGTGGAGTAGTTTGTTGAACTGCATTATTATGTGACAGTGTGTATTCGGGAGAAGTTTGTTGAACTGCATTATTATGTCGAGTGTGTACTTGGGAGAAGTTTGTTGAACTGCATTATTATGTCGAGTGTGGTGGAGTAGTTTGTTGAACTGCATTATTATGTCGAGTGTGTACTTGGGAGAAGTTTGTTGAACTGCATTATTATGTCGAGTGTGGTGGAGTAGTTTGTTGAACTGCATTATTATGTGACAGTGTGTATTCGGGAGAAGTTTGTTGAACTGCATTATTATGTCGAGTGTGTACTTGGGAGAAGTTTGTTGAACTGCATTATTATGTCGAGTGTGGTGGAGTAGTTTGTTGAACTGCATTATTATGTGACAGTGTGTATTCGGGAGAAGTTTGTTGAACTGCATTATTATGTCGAGTGTGTACTTGGGAGAAGTTTGTTGAACTGCATTATTATGTCGAGTGTGGTGGAGTAGTTTGTTGAACTGCATTATTATGTCGAGTGTGTACTTGGGAGAAGTTTGTTGAACTGCATTATTATGTCGAGTGTGGTGGAGTAGTTTGTTGAACTGCATTATTATGTGACAGTGTGTATTCGGGAGAAGTTTGTTGAACTGCATTATTATGTGACAGTGTGTATTTGGGAGAAGTTTGTTGAACTGCATTATTATGTCGAGTGTGTACTTGGGAGAAGTTTGTTGAACTGCATTATTATGTGACAGTGTGTACTTGGGAGAAGTTTGTTGAACTGCATTATTATGTGACAGTGTGTACTTGGGAGAAGTTTGTTGAACTGCATTATTATGTGACAGTGTGTACTTGGGAGAAGTTTGTTGAACTGCATTATTATGTCGAGTGTGTACTTGGGAGAAGTTTGTTGAACTGCATTATTATGTGACAGTGTGTATTCGGGAGAAGTTTGTTGAACTGCATTATTATGTCGAGTGTGTACTCGGGAGAAGTTTGTTGAACTGCATTATTATGTGACAGTGTGTACTTGGGAGAAGTTTGTTGAACTGCATTATTATGTGACAGTGTGTATTCGGGAGAAGTTTGTTGAACTGCATTATTATGTCGAGTGTGTACTTGGGAGAAGTTTGTTGAACTGCATTATTATGTGACTGTGGTGGAGAAGTTTGGTGAACTACATTATTATGTGACAGTGTGTATTCGGGAGAAGTTTGTTGAACTGCATTATTATGTGACAGTGTGTACTTGGGAGTAGTTTGTTGAACTGCATTATTATGTGACTGTGGTGGAGAAGTTTGTTGAACTGCATTATTATGTGACTGTGGTGGAGAAGTTTGGTGAACTACATTATTATGTCGAGTGTGTACTCGGGAGAAGTTTGTTGAACTGCATTATTATGTGACAGTGTGTACTTGGGAGAAGTTTGTTGAACTGCATTATTATGTGACAGTGTGTATTCGGGAGAAGTTTGTTGAACTGCATTATTATGTCGAGTGTGTACTTGGGAGAAGTTTGTTGAACTGCATTATTATGTGACTGTGGTGGAGAAGTTTGGTGAACTACATTATTATGTGACAGTGTGTATTCGGGAGAAGTTTGTTGAACTGCATTATTATGTGACAGTGTGTACTTGGGAGTAGTTTGTTGAACTGCATTATTATGTGACTGTGGTGGAGAAGTTTGTTGAACTGCATTATTATGTGACTGTGGTGGAGAAGTTTGGTGAACTACATTATTATGTGACAGTGTGTACTTGGGAGAAGTTTGTTGAACTGCATTATTATGTGACAGTGTGTACTTGGGAGAAGTTTGTTGAACTGCATTATTATGTGACAGTGTGTACTTGGGAGAAGTTTGTTGAACTGCATTATTATGTGACAGTGTGTACTTGGGAGAAGTTTGTTGAACTGCATTATTATGTGACAGTGTGTATTCGGGAGAAGTTTGTTGAACTGCATTATTATGTGACAGTGTGTATTCGGGAGAAGTTTGTTGAACTGCATTATTATGTGACAGTGTGTACTTGGGAGAAGTTTGTTGAACTGCATTATTATGTGACAGTGTGTATTCGGGAGAAGTTTGTTGAACTGCATTATTATGTGACTGTGGTGGAGAAGTTTGTTGAACTGCATTATTATGTCGAGTGTGTACTTGGGAGAAGTTTGTTGAACTGCATTATTATGTGACAGTGTGTATTCGGGAGAAGTTTGTTGAACTGCATTATTATGTGACAGTGTGTACTTGGGAGAAGTTTGTTGAACTGCATTATTATGTCGAGTGTGTACTTGGGAGAAGTTTGTTGAACTGCATTATTATGTGACAGTGTGTATTCGGGAGAAGTTTGTTGAACTGCATTATTATGTGACAGTGTGTATTCGGGAGAAGTTTGTTGAACTGCATTATTATGTGACAGTGTGTACTTGGGAGAAGTTTGTTGAACTGCATTATTATGTGACAGTGTGTATTCGGGAGAAGTTTGTTGAACTGCATTATTATGTGACAGTGTGTACTTGGGAGAAGTTTGTTGAACTGCATTATTATGTCGAGTGTGTACTTGGGAGAAGTTTGTTGAACTGCATTATTATGTGACTGTGGTGGAGAAGTTTGGTGAACTACATTATTATGTGACAGTGTGTATTCGGGAGAAGTTTGTTGAACTGCATTATTATGTGACAGTGTGTACTTGGGAGTAGTTTGTTGAACTGCATTATTATGTGACTGTGGTGGAGAAGTTTGTTGAACTGCATTATTATGTGACTGTGGTGGAGAAGTTTGGTGAACTACATTATTATGTGACAGTGTGTACTTGGGAGAAGTTTGTTGAACTGCATTATTATGTGACAGTGTGTACTTGGGAGAAGTTTGTTGAACTGCATTATTATGTGACAGTGTGTACTTGGGAGAAGTTTGTTGAACTGCATTATTATGTGACAGTGTGTACTTGGGAGAAGTTTGTTGAACTGCATTATTATGTGACAGTGTGTATTCGGGAGAAGTTTGTTGAACTGCATTATTATGTGACAGTGTGTATTCGGGAGAAGTTTGTTGAACTGCATTATTATGTGACAGTGTGTACTTGGGAGAAGTTTGTTGAACTGCATTATTATGTGACAGTGTGTATTCGGGAGAAGTTTGTTGAACTGCATTATTATGTGACAGTGTGTACTTGGGAGAAGTTTGTTGAACTGCATTATTATGTGACAGTGTGTACTTGGGAGAAGTTTGTTGAACTGCATTATTATGTGACAGTGTGTATTCGGGAGAAGTTTGTTGAACTGCATTATTATGTGACAGTGTGTATTCGGGAGAAGTTTGTTGAACTGCATTATTATGTGACAGTGTGTATTCGGGAGAAGTTTGTTGAACTGCATTATTATGTGACAGTGTGTATTCGGGAGAAGTTTGTTGAACTGCATTATTATGTGACAGTGTGTACTTGGGAGAAGTTTGTTGAACTGCATTATTATGTGACAGTGTGTATTCGGGAGAAGTTTGTTGAACTGCATTATTATGTGACTGTGGTGGAGAAGTTTGTTGAACTGCATTATTATGTGACTGTGGTGGAGAAGTTTGGTGAACTACATTATTATGTGACAGTGTGTACTTGGGAGAAGTTTGTTGAACTGCATTATTATGTGACTGTGGTGGAGAAGTTTGTTGAACTGCATTATTATGTGACAGTGTGTATTCGGGAGAAGTTTGTTGAACTGCATTATTATGTGACAGTGTGTACTTGGGAGAAGTTTGTTGAACTGCATTATTATGTGACAGTGTGTATTCGGGAGAAGTTTGTTGAACTGCATTATTATGTGACAGTGTGTATTCGGGAGAAGTTTGTTGAACTGCATTATTATGTGACAGTGTGTACTTGGGAGAAGTTTGTTGAACTGCATTATTATGTGACAGTGTGTATTCGGGAGAAGTTTGTTGAACTGCATTATTATGTGACTGTGGTGGAGAAGTTTGTTGAACTGCATTATTATGTGACTGTGGTGGAGAAGTTTGGTGAACTACATTATTATGTGACAGTGTGTACTTGGGAGAAGTTTGTTGAACTGCATTATTATGTGACTGTGGTGGGAGAAGTTTGTTGAACTGCATTATTATGTGACAGTGTGTATTCGGGAGAAGTTTGTTGAACTGCATTATTATGTGACAGTGTGTACTTGGGAGAAGTTTGTTGAACTGCATTATTATGTGACAGTGTGTACTTGGGAGAAGTTTGTTGAACTGCATTATTATGTGACAGTGTGTATTCGGGAGAAGTTTGTTGAACTGCATTATTATGTGACAGTGTGTATTCGGGAGAAGTTTGTTGAACTGCATTATTATGTGACAGTGTGTATTCGGGAGAAGTTTGTTGAACTGCATTATTATGTGACAGTGTGTACTTGGGAGAAGTTTGTTGAACTGCATTATTATGTGACAGTGTGTATTCGGGAGAAGTTTGTTGAACTGCATTATTATGTGACTGTGGTGGAGAAGTTTGTTGAACTGCATTATTATGTGACTGTGGTGGAGAAGTTTGTTGAACTGCATTATTATGTGACAGTGTGTACTTGGGAGAAGTTTGTTGAACTGCATTATTATGTGACTGTGGATTGGGAGAAGTTTGTTGAACTGCATTATTATGTGACAGTGTGTATTCGGGAGAAGTTTGTTGAACTGCATTATTATGTGACAGTGTGTACTTGGGAGAAGTTTGTTGAACTGCATTATTATGTGACAGTGTGTATTCGGGAGAAGTTTGTTGAACTGCATTATTATGTGACAGTGTGTATTCGGGAGAAGTTTGTTGAACTGCATTATTATGTGACAGTGTGTACTTGGGAGAAGTTTGTTGAACTGCATTATTATGTGACAGTGTGTATTCGGGAGAAGTTTGTTGAACTGCATTATTATGTGACTGTGGTGGAGAAGTTTGTTGAACTGCATTATTATGTGACTGTGGTGGAGAAGTTTGGTGAACTACATTATTATGTGACAGTGTGTACTTGGGAGAAGTTTGTTGAACTGCATTATTATGTGACTGTGGTGGGAGAAGTTTGTTGAACTGCATTATTATGTGACAGTGTGTATTCGGGAGAAGTTTGTTGAACTGCATTATTATGTGACAGTGTGTACTTGGGAGAAGTTTGTTGAACTGCATTATTATGTGACAGTGTGTACTTGGGAGAAGTTTGTTGAACTGCATTATTATGTGACAGTGTGTATTCGGGAGAAGTTTGTTGAACTGCATTATTATGTGACAGTGTGTACTTGGGAGAAGTTTGTTGAACTGCATTATTATGTGACAGTGTGTACTTGGGAGAAGTTTGTTGAACTGCATTATTATGTGACTGTGGTGGAGAAGTTTGTTGAACTGCATTATTATGTGACAGTGTGTATTCGGGAGAAGTTTGTTGAACTGCATTATTATGTGACTGTGGTGGAGAAGTTTGTTGAACTGCATTATTATGTGACAGTGTGTATTCGGGAGAAGTTTGTTGAACTGCATTATTATGTGACAGTGTGTATTCGGGAGAAGTTTGTTGAACTGCATTATTATGTGACTGTGGTGGGAGAAGTTTGTTGAACTGCATTATTATGTGACAGTGTGTACTTGGGAGAAGTTTGTTGAACTGCATTATTATGTGACAGTGTGTATTCGGGAGAAGTTTGTTGAACTGCATTATTATGTGACAGTGTGTATTCGGGAGAAGTTTGTTGAACTGCATTATTATGTGACTGTGTGTGGGAGAAGTTTGTTGAACTGCATTATTATGTGACTGTGGTGGGAGAAGTTTGTTGAACTGCATTATTATGTGACAGTGTGTATTCGGGAGAAGTTTGTTGAACTGCATTATTATGTGACTGTGGTGGAGAAGTTTGTTGAACTGCATTATTATGTGACAGTGTGTATTCGGGAGAAGTTTGTTGAACTGCATTATTATGTGACTGTGGTGGAGAAGTTTGTTGAACTGCATTATTATGTGACAGTGTGTATTCGGGAGAAGTTTGTTGAACTGCATTATTATGTGACAGTGTGTATTCGGGAGAAGTTTGTTGAACTGCATTATTATGTGACTGTGGTGGAGAAGTTTGTTGAACTGCATTATTATGTGACAGTGTGTATTCGGGAGAAGTTTGTTGAACTGCATTATTATGTGACTGTGGTGGAGAAGTTTGTTGAACTGCATTATTATGTGACAGTGTGTACTTGGGAGAAGTTTGTTGAACTGCATTATTATGTGACAGTGTGTACTTGGGAGAAGTTTGTTGAACTGCATTATTATGTGACTGTGGTGGAGAAGTTTGTTGAACTGCATTATTATGTGACAGTGTGTATTCGGGAGAAGTTTGTTGAACTGCATTATTATGTGACTGTGGTGGAGAAGTTTGTTGAACTGCATTATTATGTGACAGTGTGTATTCGGGAGAAGTTTGTTGAACTGCATTATTATGTGACAGTGTGTATTCGGGAGAAGTTTGTTGAACTGCATTATTATGTGACTGTGGTGGAGAAGTTTGTTGAACTGCATTATTATGTGACAGTGTGTACTTGGGAGAAGTTTGTTGAACTGCATTATTATGTGACAGTGTGTATTCGGGAGAAGTTTGTTGAACTGCATTATTATGTGACAGTGTGTATTCGGGAGAAGTTTGTTGAACTGCATTATTATGTGACTGTGGTGGAGAAGTTTGTTGAACTGCATTATTATGTGACAGTGTGTATTCGGGAGAAGTTTGTTGAACTGCATTATTATGTGACTGTGGTGGAGAAGTTTGTTGAACTGCATTATTATGTGACAGTGTGTATTCGGGAGAAGTTTGTTGAACTGCATTATTATGTGACAGTGTGTATTCGGGAGAAGTTTGTTGAACTGCATTATTATGTGACTGTGGTGGAGAAGTTTGTTGAACTGCATTATTATGTGACAGTGTGTATTCGGGAGAAGTTTGTTGAACTGCATTATTATGTGACTGTGGTGGAGAAGTTTGTTGAACTGCATTATTATGTGACAGTGTGTACTTGGGAGAAGTTTGTTGAACTGCATTATTATGTGACAGTGTGTATTCGGGAGAAGTTTGTTGAACTGCATTATTATGTGACAGTGTGTATTCGGGAGAAGTTTGTTGAACTGCATTATTATGTGACTGTGGTGGAGAAGTTTGTTGAACTGCATTATTATGTGACAGTGTGTACTTGGGAGAAGTTTGTTGAACTGCATTATTATGTGACAGTGTGTATTCGGGAGAAGTTTGTTGAACTGCATTATTATGTGACAGTGTGTATTCGGGAGAAGTTTGTTGAACTGCATTATTATGTGACTGTGGTGGAGAAGTTTGTTGAACTGCATTATTATGTGACAGTGTGTACTTGGGAGAAGTTTGTTGAACTGCATTATTATGTGACAGTGTGTATTCGGGAGAAGTTTGTTGAACTGCATTATTATGTGACAGTGTGTATTCGGGAGAAGTTTGTTGAACTGCATTATTATGTGACTGTGGTGGAGAAGTTTGTTGAACTGCATTATTATGTGACAGTGTGTATTCGGGAGAAGTTTGTTGAACTGCATTATTATGTGACTGTGGTGGAGAAGTTTGTTGAACTGCATTATTATGTGACAGTGTGTACTTGGGAGAAGTTTGTTGAACTGCATTATTATGTGACAGTGTGTATTCGGGAGAAGTTTGTTGAACTGCATTATTATGTGACAGTGTGTATTCGGGAGAAGTTTGTTGAACTGCATTATTATGTGACTGTGGTGGAGAAGTTTGTTGAACTGCATTATTATGTGACAGTGTGTACTTGGGAGAAGTTTGTTGAACTGCATTATTATGTGACAGTGTGTACTTGGGAGAAGTTTGTTGAACTGCATTATTATGTGACTGTGGTGGAGAAGTTTGTTGAACTGCATTATTATGTGACAGTGTGTATTCGGGAGAAGTTTGTTGAACTGCATTATTATGTGACTGTGGTGGAGAAGTTTGTTGAACTGCATTATTATGTGACAGTGTGTATTCGGGAGAAGTTTGTTGAACTGCATTATTATGTGACAGTGTGCATTCGGGAGAAGTTTGTTGAACTGCATTATTATGTGACTGTGGTGGAGAAGTTTGTTGAACTGCATTATTATGTGACAGTGTGTACTTGGGAGAAGTTTGTTGAACTGCATTATTATGTGACAGTGTGTATTCGGGAGAAGTTTGTTGAACTGCATTATTATGTGACAGTGTGTATTCGGGAGAAGTTTGTTGAACTGCATTATTATGTGACTGTGGTGGAGAAGTTTGTTGAACTGCATTATTATGTGACTGTGGTGGAGAAGTTTGTTGAACTGCATTATTATGTGACAGTGTGTATTCGGGAGAAGTTTGTTGAACTGCATTATTATGTGACTGTGGTGGAGAAGTTTGTTGAACTGCATTATTATGTGACAGTGTGTATTCGGGAGAAGTTTGTTGAACTGCATTATTATGTGACTGTGGTGGAGAAGTTTGTTGAACTGCATTATTATGTGACAGTGTGTATTCGGGAGAAGTTTGTTGAACTGCATTATTATGTGACAGTGTGTATTCGGGAGAAGTTTGTTGAACTGCATTATTATGTGACTGTGGTGGAGAAGTTTGTTGAACTGCATTATTATGTGACAGTGTGTATTCGGGAGAAGTTTGTTGAACTGCATTATTATGTGACTGTGGTGGAGAAGTTTGTTGAACTGCATTATTATGTGACAGTGTGTACTTGGGAGAAGTTTGTTGAACTGCATTATTATGTGACAGTGTGTATTCGGGAGAAGTTTGTTGAACTGCATTATTATGTGACAGTGTGTATTCGGGAGAAGTTTGTTGAACTGCATTATTATGTGACAGTGTGTATTCGGGAGAAGTTTGTTGAACTGCATTATTATGTGACTGTGGTGGAGAAGTTTGTTGAACTGCATTATTATGTGACAGTGTGTACTTGGGAGAAGTTTGTTGAACTGCATTATTATGTGACAGTGTGTATTCGGGAGTAGTTTGTTGAACTGCATTATTATGTGACTGTGGTGGAGAAGTTTGTTGAACTGCATTATTATGTGACAGTGTGTACTTGGGAGAAGTTTGTTGAACTGCATTATTATGTGACAGTGTGTATTCGGGAGAAGTTTGTTGAACTGCATTATTATGTGACTGTGGTGGAGAAGTTTGTTGAACTGCATTATTATGTGACAGTGTGTACTTGGGAGAAGTTTGTTGAACTGCATTATTATGTGACTGTGGTGGAGAAGTTTGTTGAACTGCATTATTATGTGACAGTGTGTATTCGGGAGAAGTTTGTTGAACTGCATTATTATGTGACTGTGGTGGAGAAGTTTGTTGAACTGCATTATTATGTGACAGTGTGTATTCGGGAGAAGTTTGTTGAACTGCATTATTATGTGACTGTGGTGGAGAAGTTTGTTGAACTGCATTATTATGTGACAGTGTGTATTCGGGAGAAGTTTGTTGAACTGCATTATTATGTGACAGTGTGTATTCGGGAGAAGTTTGTTGAACTGCATTATTATGTGACTGTGGTGGAGAAGTTTGTTGAACTGCATTATTATGTGACAGTGTGTATTCGGGAGAAGTTTGTTGAACTGCATTATTATGTGACTGTGGTGGAGAAGTTTGTTGAACTGCATTATTATGTGACAGTGTGTATTCGGGAGAAGTTTGTTGAACTGCATTATTATGTGACTGTGGAGGAGAAGTTTGTTGAACTGCATTATTATGTCGAGTGTGTATTCGGGAGAAGTTTGTTGAACTGCATTATTATGTGACAGTGTGTATTCGGGAGAAGTTTGTTGAACTGCATTATTATGTGACAGTGTGTACTTGGGAGAAGTTTGTTGAACTGCATTATTATGTCGAGTGTGTACTTGGGAGAAGTTTGTTGAACTGCATTATTATGTCGAGTGTGTACTTGGGAGAAGTTTGTTGAACCGCATTATTATGTCGAGTGTGTACTTGGGAGAAGTTTGTTGAACTGCATTATTATGTCGAGTGTGTATTCGGGAGTAGTTTGTTGAACTGCATTATTATGTGACTGTGGAGGAGAAGTTTGTTGAACTGCATTATTATGTCGAGTGTGTATTCGGGAGAAGTTTGTTGAACTGCATTATTATGTGACAGTGTGTATTTGGGAGAAGTTTGTTGAACTGCATTATTATGTCGAGTGTGTACTTGGGAGAAGTTTGTTGAACTGCATTATTATGTCGAGTGTGTATTCGGGAGTAGTTTGTTGAACTGCATTATTATGTGACTGTGGAGGAGAAGTTTGTTGAACTGCATTATTATGTCGAGTGTGTATTCGGGAGTAGTTTGTTGAACTGCATTATTATGTGACTGTGGGGGAGAAGTTTGTTGAACTGCATTATTATGTGACAGTGTGTATTCGGGAGAAGTTTGTTGAACTGCATTATTATGTGACAGTGTGTATTCGGGAGAAGTTTGTTGAACTGCATTATTATGTGACAGTGTGTACTTGGGAGAAGTTTGTTGAACTGCATTATTATGTCGAGTGTGTACTTGGGAGAAGTTTGTTGAACTGCATTATTATGTCGAGTGTGTATTCGGGAGTAGTTTGTTGAACTGCATTATTATGTGACTGTGGGGGAGAAGTTTGTTGAACTGCATTATTATGTGACAGTGTGTATTCGGGAGAAGTTTGTTGAACTGCATTATTATGTGACAGTGTGTATTCGGGAGAAGTTTGTTGAACTGCATTATTATGTGACAGTGTGTACTTGGGAGAAGTTTGTTGAACTGCATTATTATGTGACTGTGGGGGAGAAGTTTGTTGAACTGCATTATTATGTGACAGTGTGTATTCGGGAGAAGTTTGTTGAACTGCATTATTATGTGACAGTGTGTATTCGGGAGAAGTTTGTTGAACTGCATTATTATGTGACAGTGTGTACTTGGGAGAAGTTTGTTGAACTGCATTATTATGTCGAGTGTGTACTTGGGAGAAGTTTGTTGAACTGCATTATTATGTCGAGTGTGTATTCGGGAGTAGTTTGTTGAACTGCATTATTATGTGACTGTGGGGGAGAAGTTTGTTGAACTGCATTATTATGTGACAGTGTGTATTCGGGAGAAGTTTGTTGAACTGCATTATTATGTGACAGTGTGTATTCGGGAGAAGTTTGTTGAACTGCATTATTATGTGACAGTGTGTACTTGGGAGAAGTTTGTTGAACTGCATTATTATGTCGAGTGTTTACTTGGGAGAAGTTTGTTGAACTGCATTATTATGTCGAGTGTGTACTTGGGAGAAGTTTGTTGAACTGCATTATTATGTCGAGTGTGTACTTGGGAGAAGTTTGTTGAACTGCATTATTATGTCGAGTGTGTATTCGGGAGAAGTTTGTTGAACTGCATTATTATGTCGAGTGTGTACTTGGGAGAAGTTTGTTGAACTGCATTATTATGTCGAGTGTGTACTTGGGAGAAGTTTGTTGAACTGCATTATTATGTCGAGTGTGTACTTGGGAGAAGTTTGTTGAACTGCATTATTATGTGACAGTGTGTATTCGGGAGAAGTTTGTTGAACTGCATTATTATGTCGAGTGTGTACTTGGGAGAAGTTTGTTGAACTGCATTATTATGTGACAGTGTGTATTCGGGAGAAGTTTGTTGAACTGCATTATTATGTCGAGTGTGTACTTGGGAGAAGTTTGTTGAACTGCATTATTATGTCGAGTGTGTACTTGGGAGAAGTTTGTTGAACTGCATTATTATGTGACAGTGTGTATTTGGGAGAAGTTTGTTGAACTGCATTATTATGTCGAGTGTGTACTTGGGAGAAGTTTGTTGAACTGCATTATTATGTCGAGTGTGTACTTGGGAGAAGTTTGTTGAACTGCATTATTATGTCGAGTGTGTACTTGGGAGAAGTTTGTTGAACTGCATTATTATGTCGAGTGTGTACTTGGGAGAAGTTTGTTGAACTGCATTATTATGTGACAGTGTGTATTCGGGAGAAGTTTGTTGAACTGCATTATTATGTCGAGTGTGTACTTGGGAGAAGTTTGTTGAACTGCATTATTATGTGACAGTGTGTATTCGGGAGAAGTTTGTTGAACTGCATTATTATGTCGAGTGTGTACTTGGGAGAAGTTTGTTGAACTGCATTATTATGTCGAGTGTGTACTTGGGAGAAGTTTGTTGAACTGCATTATTATGTGACAGTGTGTATTTGGGAGAAGTTTGTTGAACTGCATTATTATGTCGAGTGTGTACTTGGGAGAAGTTTGTTGAACTGCATTATTATGTCGAGTGTGTACTTGGGAGAAGTTTGTTGAACTGCATTATTATGTCGAGTGTGTACTTGGGAGAAGTTTGTTGAACTGCATTATTATGTGACAGTGTGTATTTGGGAGAAGTTTGTTGAACTGCATTATTATGTCGAGTGTGTACTTGGGAGAAGTTTGTTGAACTGCATTATTATGTCGAGTGTGTACTTGGGAGAAGTTTGTTGAACTGCATTATTATGTGACAGTGTGTATTCGGGAGAAGTTTGTTGAACTGCATTATTATGTCGAGTGTGTACTTGGGAGAAGTTTGTTGAACTGCATTATTATGTGACAGTGTGTATTCGGGAGAAGTTTGTTGAACTGCATTATTATGTCGAGTGTGTACTTGGGAGAAGTTTGTTGAACTGCATTATTATGTCGAGTGTGTACTTGGGAGAAGTTTGTTGAACTGCATTATTATGTGACAGTGTGTATTCGGGAGAAGTTTGTTGAACTGCATTATTATGTCGAGTGTGTACTTGGGAGAAGTTTGTTGAACTGCATTATTATGTGACAGTGTGTATTCGGGAGAAGTTTGTTGAACTGCATTATTATGTCGAGTGTGTACTTGGGAGAAGTTTGTTGAACTGCATTATTATGTGACAGTGTGTATTCGGGAGAAGTTTGTTGAACTGCATTATTATGTCGAGTGTGTACTTGGGAGAAGTTTGTTGAACTGCATTATTATGTCGAGTGTGTACTTGGGAGAAGTTTGTTGAACTGCATTATTATGTGACAGTGTGTATTCGGGAGAAGTTTGTTGAACTGCATTATTATGTGACAGTGTGTACTTGGGAGAAGTTTGTTGAACTGCATTATTATGTGACAGTGTGTATTTGGGAGAAGTTTGTTGAACTGCATTATTATGTCGAGTGTGTACTTGGGAGAAGTTTGTTGAACTGCATTATTATGTCGAGTGTGTACTTGGGAGAAGTTTGTTGAACTGCATTATTATGTGACAGTGTGTACTTGGGAGAAGTTTGTTGAACTGCATTATTATGTCGAGTGTGTACTTGGGAGAAGTTTGTTGAACTGCATTATTATGTGACAGTGTGTATTCGGGAGAAGTTTGTTGAACTGCATTATTATGTCGAGTGTGTACTTGGGAGAAGTTTGTTGAACTGCATTATTATGTGACAGTGTGTATTCGGGAGAAGTTTGTTGAACTGCATTATTATGTCGAGTGTGTACTTGGGAGAAGTTTGTTGAACTGCATTATTATGTCGAGTGTGTACTTGGGAGAAGTTTGTTGAACTGCATTATTATGTGACAGTGTGTATTCGGGAGAAGTTTGTTGAACTGCATTATTATGTGACAGTGTGTACTTGGGAGAAGTTTGTTGAACTGCATTATTATGTGACAGTGTGTATTTGGGAGAAGTTTGTTGAACTGCATTATTATGTCGAGTGTGTACTTGGGAGAAGTTTGTTGAACTGCATTATTATGTCGAGTGTGTACTTGGGAGAAGTTTGTTGAACTGCATTATTATGTGACAGTGTGTATTCGGGAGAAGTTTGTTGAACTACATTATTATGTCGAGTGTGTACTTGGGAGAAGTTTGTTGAACTGCATTATTATGTGACAGTGTGTATTCGGGAGAAGTTTGTTGAACTGCATTATTATGTCGAGTGTGTACTTGGGAGAAGTTTGTTGAACTGCATTATTATGTGACAGTGTGTATTCGGGAGAAGTTTGTTGAACTGCATTATTATGTGACTGTGTGTATTCGGGAGAAGTTTGTTGAACTGCATTATTATGTGACAGTGTGTATTCGGGAGAAGTTTGTTGAACTGCATTATTATGTCGAGTGTGTACTTGGGAGAAGTTTGTTGAACTGCATTATTATGTCGAGTGTGTATTCGGGAGAAGTTTGTTGAACTACATTATTATGTGACAGTGTGTATTCGGGAGAAGTTTGTTGAACCGCATTATTATGTCGAGTGTGTACTTGGGAGAAGTTTGTTGAACTGCATTATTATGTCGAGTGTGTATTCGGGAGAAGTTTGTTGAACTGCATTATTATGTCGAGTGTGTATTCGGGAGAAGTTTGTTGAACTGCATTATTATGTCGAGTGTGTACTTGGGAGAAGTTTGTTGAACTGCATTATTATGTCGAGTGTGTACTTGGGAGAAGTTTGTTGAACTGCATTATTATGTCGAGTGTGTATTCGGGAGAAGTTTGTTGAACTGCATTATTATGTCGAGTGTGTATTCGGGAGAAGTTTGTTGAACTGCATTATTATGTCGAGTGTGTACTTGGGAGAAGTTTGTTGAACTGCATTATTATGTCGAGTGTGTATTCGGGAGAAGTTTGTTGAACTGCATTATTATGTAACAGTGTGTATTCGGGAGAAGTTTGTTGAACTGCATTATTATGTCGAGTGTGTATTCGGGAGAAGTTTGTTGAACCGCATTATTATGTCGAGTGTGTACTTGGGAGAAGTTTGTTGAACTGCATTATTATGTCGAGTGTGTATTCGGGAGAAGTTTGTTGAACTGCATTATTATGTCGAGTGTGTATTCGGGAGAAGTTTGTTGAACTGCATTATTATGTCGAGTGTGTATTCGGGAGAAGTTTGTTGAACTGCATTATTATGTAACAGTGTGTATTCGGGAGAAGTTTGTTGAACTGCATTATTATGTCGAGTGTGTACTTGGGAGAAGTTTGTTGAACTGCATTATTATGTCGAGTGTGTACTTGGGAGAAGTTTGTTGAACTGCATTATTATGTGACAGTGTGTATTCGGGAGAAGTTTGTTGAACTGCATTATTATGTCGAGTGTGTACTTGGGAGAAGTTTGTTGAACTGCATTATTATGTCGAGTGTGTACTTGGGAGAAGTTTGTTGAACTGCATTATTATGTGACAGTGTGTATTCGGGAGAAGTTTGTTGAACTGCATTATTATGTAACAGTGTGTATTCGGGAGAAGTTTGTTGAACTGCATTATTATGTCGAGTGTGTACTTGGGAGAAGTTTGTTGAACTGCATTATTATGTGACAGTGTGTATTCGGGAGAAGTTTGTTGAACTGCATTATTATGTCGAGTGTGTACTTGGGAGAAGTTTGTTGAACTGCATTATTATGTCGAGTGTGTATTCGGGAGAAGTTTGTTGAACTGCATTATTATGTCGAGTGTGTACTTGGGAGAAGTTTGTTGAACTGCATTATTATGTGACAGTGTGTATTCGGGAGAAGTTTGTTGAACTGCATTATTATGTCGAGTGTGTACTTGGGAGAAGTTTGTTGAACTGCATTATTATGTCGAGTGTGTATTCGGGAGAAGTTTGTTGAACTGCATTATTATGTGACAGTGTGTATTCGGGAGAAGTTTGTTGAACTGCATTATTATGTCGAGTGTGTACTTGGGAGAAGTTTGTTGAACTGCATTATTATGTCGAGTGTGTATTCGGGAGAAGTTTGTTGAACTGCATTATTATGTCGAGTGTGTATTCGGGAGAAGTTTGTTGAACTGCATTATTATGTCGAGTGTGTACTTGGGAGAAGTTTGTTGAACTGCATTATTATGTCGAGTGTGTATTCGGGAGAAGTTTGTTGAACTGCATTATTATGTCGAGTGTGTACTTGGGAGAAGTTTGTTGAACTGCATTATTATGTCGAGTGTGTACTTGGGAGAAGTTTGTTGAACTGCATTATTATGTCGAGTGTGTACTTGGGAGAAGTTTGTTGAACTGCATTATTATGTGACAGTGTGTACTTGGGAGAAGTTTGTTGAACTGCATTATTATGTGACAGTGTGTATTCGGGAGAAGTTTGTTGAACTGCATTATTATGTAACAGTGTGTATTCGGGAGAAGTTTGTTGAACTGCATTATTATGTCGAGTGTGTACTTGGGAGAAGTTTGTTGAACTGCATTATTATGTGACAGTGTGTATTCGGGAGAAGTTTGTTGAACTGCATTATTATGTCGAGTGTGTACTTGGGAGAAGTTTGTTGAACTGCATTATTATGTCGAGTGTGTATTCGGGAGAAGTTTGTTGAACTGCATTATTATGTCGAGTGTGTACTTGGGAGAAGTTTGTTGAACTGCATTATTATGTCGAGTGTGTATTCGGGAGAAGTTTGTTGAACTGCATTATTATGTCGAGTGTGTACTTGGGAGAAGTTTGTTGAACTGCATTATTATGTCGAGTGTGTACTTGGGAGAAGTTTGTTGAACTGCATTATTATGTCGAGTGTGTATTCGGGAGAAGTTTGTTGAACTGCATTATTATGTCGAGTGTGTATTCGGGAGAAGTTTGTTGAACTGCATTATTATGTCGAGTGTGTACTTGGGAGAAGTTTGTTGAACTGCATTATTATGTCGAGTGTGTACTTGGGAGAAGTTTGTTGAACTGCATTATTATGTGACAGTGTGTATTCGGGAGAAGTTTGTTGAACTACATTATTATGTGACAGTGTGTATTCGGGAGAAGTTTGTTGAACTGCATTATTATGTCGAGTGTGTACTTGGGAGAAGTTTGTTGAACTGCATTATTATGTCGAGTGTGTACTTGGGAGAAGTTTGTTGAACTGCATTATTATGTGACAGTGTGTACTTGGGAGAAGTTTGTTGAACTACATTATTATGTCGAGTGTGTACTTGGGAGAAGTTTGTTGAACTACATTATTATGTGACAGTGTGTATTCGGGAGAAGTTTGTTGAACTGCATTATTATGTAACAGTGTGTATTCGGGAGAAGTTTGTTGAACTACATTATTATGTGACAGTGTGTATTCGGGAGAAGTTTGTTGAACTGCATTATTATGTCGAGTGTGTACTTGGGAGAAGTTTGTTGAACTGCATTATTATGTGACAGTGTGTATTCGGGAGAAGTTTGTTGAACTGCATTATTATGTCGAGTGTGTACTTGGGAGAAGTTTGTTGAACTGCATTATTATGTCGAGTGTGTACTTGGGAGAAGTTTGTTGAACTGCATTATTATGTGACAGTGTGTATTCGGGAGAAGTTTGTTGAACTGCATTATTATGTCGAGTGTGTACTTGGGAGAAGTTTGTTGAACTACATTATTATGTGACAGTGTGTATTCGGGAGAAGTTTGTTGAACTACATTATTATGTGACAGTGTGTATTCGGGAGAAGTTTGTTGAACTGCATTATTATGTCGAGTGTGTACTTGGGAGAAGTTTGTTGAACTACATTATTATGTGACAGTGTGTATTCGGGAGAAGTTTGTTGAACTGCATTATTATGTCGAGTGTGTACTTGGGAGAAGTTTGTTGAACTACATTATTATGTGACAGTGTGTATTCGGGAGAAGTTTGTTGAACTACATTATTATGTGACAGTGTGTATTCGGGAGAAGTTTGTTGAACTGCATTATTATGTCGAGTGTGTACTTGGGAGAAGTTTGTTGAACTGCATTATTATGTCGAGTGTGTACTTGGGAGAAGTTTGTTGAACTGCATTATTATGTCGAGTGTGTACTTGGGAGAAGTTTGTTGAACTGCATTATTATGTGACAGTGTGTACTTGGGAGAAGTTTGTTGAACTGCATTATTATGTCGAGTGTGTACTTGGGAGAAGTTTGTTGAACTGCATTATTATGTGACAGTGTGTACTTGGGAGAAGTTTGTTGAACTGCATTATTATGTCGAGTGTGTACTTGGGAGAAGTTTGTTGAACTGCATTATTATGTGACAGTGTGTATTCGGGAGAAGTTTGTTGAACTGCATTATTATGTGACTGTGTGTATTCGGGAGAAGTTTGTTGAACTGCATTATTATGTCGAGTGTGTACTTGGGAGAAGTTTGTTGAACTGCATTATTATGTGACAGTGTGTACTTGGGAGAAGTTTGTTGAACTGCATTATTATGTCGAGTGTGTACTTGGGAGAAGTTTGTTGAACTGCATTATTATGTCGAGTGTGTACTTGGGAGAAGTTTGTTGAACTGCATTATTATGTGACAGTGTGTATTCGGGAGAAGTTTGTTGAACTACATTATTATGTGACAGTGTGTATTCGGGAGAAGTTTGTTGAACTACATTATTATGTGACAGTGTGTACTTGGGAGAAGTTTGTTGAACTACATTATTATGTGACAGTGTGTACTTGGGAGAAGTTTGTTGAACTGCATTATTATGTGACAGTGTGTATTCGGGAGAAGTTTGTTGAACTGCATTATTATGTCGAGTGTGTACTTGGGAGAAGTTTGTTGAACTGCATTATTATGTGACAGTGTGTACTTGGGAGAAGTTTGTTGAACTGCATTATTATGTCGAGTGTGTACTTGGGAGAAGTTTGTTGAACTGCATTATTATGTCGAGTGTGTACTTGGGAGAAGTTTGTTGAACTGCATTATTATGTGACAGTGTGTATTCGGGAGAAGTTTGTTGAACTACATTATTATGTGACAGTGTGTACTTGGGAGAAGTTTGTTGAACTACATTATTATGTGACAGTGTGTACTTGGGAGAAGTTTGTTGAACTGCATTATTATGTGACAGTGTGTATTCGGGAGAAGTTTGTTGAACTGCATTATTATGTCGAGTGTGTACTTGGGAGAAGTTTGTTGAACTGCATTATTATGTCGAGTGTGTACTTGGGAGAAGTTTGTTGAACTGCATTATTATGTGACAGTGTGTATTCGGGAGAAGTTTGTTGAACTGCATTATTATGTCGAGTGTGTACTTGGGAGAAGTTTGTTGAACTGCATTATTATGTCGAGTGTGTACTTGGGAGAAGTTTGTTGAACTGCATTATTATGTGACAGTGTGTATTCGGGAGAAGTTTGTTGAACTGCATTATTATGTCGAGTGTGTACTTGGGAGAAGTTTGTTGAACTGCATTATTATGTCGAGTGTGTACTTGGGAGAAGTTTGTTGAACTGCATTATTATGTGACAGTGTGTATTCGGGAGAAGTTTGTTGAACTACATTATTATGTGACAGTGTGTACTTGGGAGAAGTTTGTTGAACTACATTATTATGTGACAGTGTGTACTTGGGAGAAGTTTGTTGAACTGCATTATTATGTGACAGTGTGTATTCGGGAGAAGTTTGTTGAACTGCATTATTATGTCGAGTGTGTACTTGGGAGAAGTTTGTTGAACTGCATTATTATGTGACAGTGTGTACTTGGGAGAAGTTTGTTGAACTGCATTATTATGTCGAGTGTGTACTTGGGAGAAGTTTGTTGAACTGCATTATTATGTCGAGTGTGTACTTGGGAGAAGTTTGTTGAACTGCATTATTATGTGACAGTGTGTACTTGGGAGAAGTTTGTTGAACTGCATTATTATGTCGAGTGTGTACTTGGGAGAAGTTTGTTGAACTGCATTATTATGTCGAGTGTGTACTTGGGAGAAGTTTGTTGAACTGCATTATTATGTCGAGTGTGTACTTGGGAGAAGTTTGTTGAACTGCATTATTATGTCGAGTGTGTACTTGGGAGAAGTTTGTTGAACTGCATTATTATGTGACAGTGTGTACTTGGGAGAAGTTTGTTGAACTGCATTATTATGTGACAGTGTGTACTTGGGAGAAGTTTGTTGAACTGCATTATTATGTCGAGTGTGTACTTGGGAGAAGTTTGTTGAACTGCATTATTATGTCGAGTGTGTACTTGGGAGAAGTTTGTTGAACTGCATTATTATGTGACAGTGTGTACTTGGGAGAAGTTTGTTGAACTGCATTATTATGTCGAGTGTGTACTTGGGAGAAGTTTGTTGAACTGCATTATTATGTCGAGTGTGTACTTGGGAGAAGTTTGTTGAACTGCATTATTATGTCGAGTGTGTACTTGGGAGAAGTTTGTTGAACTGCATTATTATGTCGAGTGTGTACTTGGGAGAAGTTTGTTGAACTGCATTATTATGTCGAGTGTGTACTTGGGAGAAGTTTGTTGAACTGCATTATTATGTCGAGTGTGTACTTGGGAGAAGTTTGTTGAACTGCATTATTATGTCGAGTGTGTACTTGGGAGAAGTTTGTTGAACTGCATTATTATGTGACAGTGTGTATTCGGGAGAAGTTTGTTGAACCGCATTATTATGTCGAGTGTGTATTCGGGAGAAGTTTGTTGAACTGCATTATTATGTGACAGTGTGTATTCGGGAGAAGTTTGTTGAACTGCATTATTATGTCGAGTGTGTACTTGGGAGAAGTTTGTTGAACTGCATTATTATGTCGAGTGTGTACTTGGGAGAAGTTTGTTGAACTGCATTATTATGTGACAGTGTGTATTCGGGAGAAGTTTGTTGAACTGCATTATTATGTGACTGTGTGTATTCGGGAGAAGTTTGTTGAACTGCATTATTATGTCGAGTGTGTACTTGGGAGAAGTTTGTTGAACTGCATTATTATGTGACAGTGTGTACTTGGGAGAAGTTTGTTGAACTGCATTATTATGTCGAGTGTGTACTTGGGAGAAGTTTGTTGAACTGCATTATTATGTCGAGTGTGTACTTGGGAGAAGTTTGTTGAACTGCATTATTATGTCGAGTGTGTACTTGGGAGAAGTTTGTTGAACTGCATTATTATGTCGAGTGTGTACTTGGGAGAAGTTTGTTGAACTGCATTATTATGTCGAGTGTGTACTTGGGAGAAGTTTGTTGAACTGCATTATTATGTGACAGTGTGTATTCGGGAGAAGTTTGTTGAACTGCATTATTATGTGACAGTGTGTATTCGGGAGAAGTTTGTTGAACTGCATTATTATGTCGAGTGTGTACTTGGGAGAAGTTTGTTGAACTGCATTATTATGTCGAGTGTGTACTTGGGAGAAGTTTGTTGAACTGCATTATTATGTCGAGTGTGTACTTGGGAGAAGTTTGTTGAACTGCATTATTATGTGACAGTGTGTACTTGGGAGAAGTTTGTTGAACTGCATTATTATGTGACAGTGTGTACTTCGGGAGAAGTTTGTTGAACTGCATTATTATGTCGAGTGTGTACTTGGGAGAAGTTTGTTGAACTGCATTATTATGTGACAGTGTGTACTTGGGAGAAGTTTGTTGAACTGCATTATTATGTGACAGTGTGTACTTGGGAGAAGTTTGTTGAACTGCATTATTATGTGACAGTGTGTACTTGGGAGAAGTTTGTTGAACTGCATTATTATGTGACAGTGTGTACTTGGGAGAAGTTTGTTGAACTGCATTATTATGTGACAGTGTGTACTTGGGAGAAGTTTGTTGAACTGCATTATTATGTGACAGTGTGTACTTGGGAGAAGTTTGTTGAACTGCATTATTATGTGACAGTGTGTATTCGGGAGAAGTTTGTTGAACTGCATTATTATGTGACAGTGTGTATTCGGGAGAAGTTTGTTGAACTGCATTATTATGTCGAGTGTGTACTTGGGAGAAGTTTGTTGAACTGCATTATTATGTGACAGTGTGTACTTGGGAGAAGTTTGTTGAACTGCATTATTATGTGACAGTGTGTACTTGGGAGAAGTTTGTTGAACTGCATTATTATGTGACAGTGTGTACTTCGGGAGAAGTTTGTTGAACTGCATTATTATGTCGAGTGTGTACTTGGGAGAAGTTTGTTGAACTGCATTATTATGTCGAGTGTGTACTTGGGAGAAGTTTGTTGAACTGCATTATTATGTCGAGTGTGTACTTGGGAGAAGTTTGTTGAACTGCATTATTATGTGACAGTGTGTACTTGGGAGAAGTTTGTTGAACTGCATTATTATGTGACAGTGTGTACTTGGGAGAAGTTTGTTGAACTGCATTATTATGTGACAGTGTGTACTTGGGAGAAGTTTGTTGAACTGCATTATTATGTGACAGTGTGTACTTGGGAGAAGTTTGTTGAACTGCATTATTATGTGACGAGTGTGTACTTGGGAGAAGTTTGTTGAACTGCATTATTATGTGACAGTGTGTACTTGGGAGAAGTTTGTTGAACTGCATTATTATGTCGAGTGTGTACTTGGGAGAAGTTTGTTGAACTGCATTATTATGTGACAGTGTGTACTTGGGAGAAGTTTGTTGAACTGCATTATTATGTCGAGTGTGTACTTGGGAGAAGTTTGTTGAACTGCATTATTATGTCGAGTGTGTACTTGGGAGAAGTTTGTTGAACTGCATTATTATGTGACAGTGTGTATTCGGGAGAAGTTTGTTGAACTGCATTATTATGTCGAGTGTGTACTTGGGAGAAGTTTGTTGAACTGCATTATTATGTGACAGTGTGTACTTGGGAGAAGTTTGTTGAACTGCATTATTATGTCGAGTGTGTACTTGGGAGAAGTTTGTTGAACTGCATTATTATGTCGAGTGTGTACTTGGGAGAAGTTTGTTGAACTGCATTATTATGTCGAGTGTGTACTTGGGAGAAGTTTGTTGAACTGCATTATTATGTGACAGTGTGTACTTGGGAGAAGTTTGTTGAACTGCATTATTATGTCGAGTGTGTACTTGGGAGAAGTTTGTTGAACTGCATTATTATGTGACAGTGTGTACTTGGGAGAAGTTTGTTGAACTGCATTATTATGTGACGAGTGTGTACTTGGGAGAAGTTTGTTGAACTGCATTATTATGTGACAGTGTGTACTTGGGAGAAGTTTGTTGAACTGCATTATTATGTCGAGTGTGTACTTGGGAGAAGTTTGTTGAACTGCATTATTATGTGACAGTGTGTACTTGGGAGAAGTTTGTTGAACTGCATTATTATGTCGAGTGTGTACTTGGGAGAAGTTTGTTGAACTGCATTATTATGTCGAGTGTGTACTTGGGAGAAGTTTGTTGAACTGCATTATTATGTGACAGTGTGTACTTGGGAGAAGTTTGTTGAACTGCATTATTATGTCGAGTGTGTACTTGGGAGAAGTTTGTTGAACTGCATTATTATGTCGAGTGTGTACTTGGGAGAAGTTTGTTGAACTGCATTATTATGTCGAGTGTGTACTTGGGAGAAGTTTGTTGAACTGCATTATTATGTGACAGTGTGTACTTGGGAGAAGTTTGTTGAACTGCATTATTATGTCGAGTGTGTACTTGGGAGAAGTTTGTTGAACTGCATTATTATGTGACAGTGTGTACTTGGGAGAAGTTTGTTGAACTGCATTATTATGTCGAGTGTGTACTTGGGAGAAGTTTGTTGAACTGCATTATTATGTGACAGTGTGTATTCGGGAGAAGTTTGTTGAACTGCATTATTATGTCGAGTGTGTACTTGGGAGAAGTTTGTTGAACTGCATTATTATGTGACAGTGTGTATTCGGGAGAAGTTTGTTGAACTGCATTATTATGTCGAGTGTGTACTTGGGAGAAGTTTGTTGAACTGCATTATTATGTGACAGTGTGTATTCGGGAGAAGTTTGTTGAACTGCATTATTATGTCGAGTGTGTACTTGGGAGAAGTTTGTTGAACTGCATTATTATGTGACAGTGTGTACTTCGGGAGAAGTTTGTTGAACTGCATTATTATGTGACAGTGTGTATTCGGGAGAAGTTTGTTGAACTGCATTATTATGTCGAGTGTGTACTTGGGAGAAGTTTGTTGAACTGCATTATTATGTGACAGTGTGTATTCGGGAGAAGTTTGTTGAACTGCATTATTATGTCGAGTGTGTACTTGGGAGAAGTTTGTTGAACTGCATTATTATGTGACAGTGTGTACTTGGGAGAAGTTTGTTGAACTGCATTATTATGTCGAGTGTGTACTTGGGAGAAGTTTGTTGAACTGCATTATTATGTCGAGTGTGTACTTGGGAGAAGTTTGTTGAACTGCATTATTATGTGACAGTGTGTATTCGGGAGAAGTTTGTTGAACTGCATTATTATGTCGAGTGTGTACTTGGGAGAAGTTTGTTGAACTGCATTATTATGTCGAGTGTGTACTTGGGAGAAGTTTGTTGAACTGCATTATTATGTCGAGTGTGTACTTGGGAGAAGTTTGTTGAACTGCATTATTATGTCGAGTGTGTACTTGGGAGAAGTTTGTTGAACTGCATTATTATGTGACAGTGTGTATTCGGGAGAAGTTTGTTGAACTGCATTATTATGTCGAGTGTGTACTTGGGAGAAGTTTGTTGAACTGCATTATTATGTCGAGTGTGTACTTGGGAGAAGTTTGTTGAACTGCATTATTATGTGACAGTGTGTATTCGGGAGAAGTTTGTTGAACTGCATTATTATGTGACTGTGTTGGGAGAAGTTTGTTGAACTGCATTATTATGTGACAGTGTGTATTCGGGAGAAGTTTGTTGAACTGCATTATTATGTCGAGTGTGTACTTGGGAGAAGTTTGTTGAACTGCATTATTATGTGACAGTGTGTATTCGGGAGAAGTTTGTTGAACTGCATTATTATGTCGAGTGTGTACTTGGGAGAAGTTTGTTGAACTGCATTATTATGTGACAGTGTGTATTCGGGAGAAGTTTGTTGAACTGCATTATTATGTCGAGTGTGTACTTGGGAGAAGTTTGTTGAACTGCATTATTATGTGACAGTGTGTACTTGGGAGAAGTTTGTTGAACTGCATTATTATGTCGAGTGTGTACTTGGGAGAAGTTTGTTGAACTGCATTATTATGTGACAGTGTGTATTCGGGAGAAGTTTGTTGAACTGCATTATTATGTCGAGTGTGTACTTGGGAGAAGTTTGTTGAACTGCATTATTATGTGACAGTGTGTATTCGGGAGAAGTTTGTTGAACTGCATTATTATGTGACAGTGTGTATTCGGGAGAAGTTTGTTGAACTGCATTATTATGTCGAGTGTGTACTTGGGAGAAGTTTGTTGAACTGCATTATTATGTGACAGTGTGTATTCGGGAGAAGTTTGTTGAACTGCATTATTATGTCGAGTGTGTACTTGGGAGAAGTTTGTTGAACTGCATTATTATGTGACAGTGTGTATTCGGGAGAAGTTTGTTGAACTGCATTATTATGTCGAGTGTGTACTTGGGAGAAGTTTGTTGAACTGCATTATTATGTGACAGTGTGTATTCGGGAGAAGTTTGTTGAACTGCATTATTATGTCGAGTGTGTACTTGGGAGAAGTTTGTTGAACTGCATTATTATGTGACAGTGTGTATTCGGGAGAAGTTTGTTGAACTGCATTATTATGTCGAGTGTGTACTTGGGAGAAGTTTGTTGAACTGCATTATTATGTGACAGTGTGTATTCGGGAGAAGTTTGTTGAACTGCATTATTATGTCGAGTGTGTACTTGGGAGAAGTTTGTTGAACTGCATTATTATGTGACAGTGTGTATTCGGGAGAAGTTTGTTGAACTGCATTATTATGTCGAGTGTGTACTTGGGAGAAGTTTGTTGAACTGCATTATTATGTGACAGTGTGTATTCGGGAGAAGTTTGTTGAACTGCATTATTATGTCGAGTGTGTACTTGGGAGAAGTTTGTTGAACTGCATTATTATGTGACAGTGTGTATTCGGGAGAAGTTTGTTGAACTGCATTATTATGTCGAGTGTGTACTTGGGAGAAGTTTGTTGAACTGCATTATTATGTGACAGTGTGTACTTGGGAGAAGTTTGTTGAACTGCATTATTATGTCGAGTGTGTACTTGGGAGAAGTTTGTTGAACTGCATTATTATGTGACAGTGTGTATTCGGGAGAAGTTTGTTGAACTGCATTATTATGTGACAGTGTGTACTTGGGAGAAGTTTGTTGAACTGCATTATTATGTGACAGTGTGTACTTGGGAGAAGTTTGTTGAACTGCATTATTATGTGACAGTGTGTATTCGGGAGAAGTTTGTTGAACTGCATTATTATGTGACTGTGGTGGGAGAAGTTTGTTGAACTGCATTATTATGTGACAGTGTGTATTCGGGAGAAGTTTGTTGAACTGCATTATTATGTCGAGTGTGTACTTGGGAGAAGTTTGTTGAACTGCATTATTATGTGACAGTGTGTACTTGGGAGAAGTTTGTTGAACTGCATTATTATGTCGAGTGTGTACTTGGGAGAAGTTTGTTGAACTACATTATTATGTGACAGTGTGTATTCGGGAGAAGTTTGTTGAACTGCATTATTATGTCGAGTGTGTACTTGGGAGAAGTTTGTTGAACTGCATTATTATGTGACAGTGTGTATTCGGGAGAAGTTTGTTGAACTGCATTATTATGTCGAGTGTGTACTTGGGAGAAGTTTGTTGAACTGCATTATTATGTGACAGTGTGTATTCGGGAGAAGTTTGTTGAACTGCATTATTATGTCGAGTGTGTACTTGGGAGAAGTTTGTTGAACTGCATTATTATGTGACAGTGTGTACTTGGGAGAAGTTTGTTGAACTGCATTATTATGTCGAGTGTGTATTCGGGAGAAGTTTGTTGAACTGCATTATTATGTCGAGTGTGTACTTGGGAGAAGTTTGTTGAACTGCATTATTATGTGACAGTGTGTATTCGGGAGAAGTTTGTTGAACTGCATTATTATGTCGAGTGTGTACTTGGGAGAAGTTTGTTGAACTGCATTATTATGTGACAGTGTGTATTCGGGAGAAGTTTGTTGAACTGCATTATTATGTGACAGTGTGTATTCGGGAGAAGTTTGTTGAACTGCATTATTATGTGACAGTGTGTATTCGGGAGAAGTTTGTTGAACTGCATTATTATGTGACAGTGTGTATTCGGGAGAAGTTTGTTGAACTGCATTATTATGTCGAGTGTGTATTCGGGAGAAGTTTGTTGAACTGCATTATTATGTGACAGTGTGTATTCGGGAGAAGTTTGTTGAACTGCATTATTATGTCGAGTGTGTACTTGGGAGAAGTTTGTTGAACTGCATTATTATGTGACAGTGTGTATTCGGGAGAAGTTTGTTGAACTGCATTATTATGTGACAGTGTGTATTCGGGAGAAGTTTGTTGAACTGCATTATTATGTGACAGTGTGTATTCGGGAGAAGTTTGTTGAACTGCATTATTATGTCGAGTGTGTATTCGGGAGAAGTTTGTTGAACTGCATTATTATGTGACAGTGTGTATTCGGGAGAAGTTTGTTGAACTGCATTATTATGTCGAGTGTGTACTTGGGAGAAGTTTGTTGAACTGCATTATTATGTCGAGTGTGTACTTGGGAGAAGTTTGTTGAACTGCATTATTATGTGACAGTGTGTATTCGGGAGAAGTTTGTTGAACTGCATTATTATGTGACAGTGTGTATTCGGGAGAAGTTTGTTGAACTGCATTATTATGTGACAGTGTGTATTCGGGAGAAGTTTGTTGAACTGCATTATTATGTGACAGTGTGTATTCGGGAGAAGTTCTGTTGAACTGCATTATTATGTGACAGTGTGTATTCGGGAGAAGTTTGTTGAACTGCATTATTATGTCGAGTGTGTACTTGGGAGAAGTTTGTTGAACTGCATTATTATGTGACAGTGTGTATTCGGGAGAAGTTTGTTGAACTGCATTATTATGTGACAGTGTGTATTCGGGAGAAGTTTGTTGAACTGCATTATTATGTCGAGTGTGTACTTGGGAGAAGTTTGTTGAACCGCATTATTATGTGACAGTGTGTACTTGGGAGAAGTTTGTTGAACTGCATTATTATGTGACAGTGTGTATTCGGGAGAAGTTTGTTGAACTGCATTATTATGTGACAGTGTGTACTTGGGAGAAGTTTGTTGAACCGCATTATTATGTGACAGTGTGTATTCGGGAGAAGTTTGTTGAACTGCATTATTATGTGACAGTGTGTATTCGGGAGAAGTTTGTTGAACTGCATTATTATGTGACAGTGTGTACTTGGGAGAAGTTTGTTGAACCGCATTATTATGTGACAGTGTGTATTCGGGAGAAGTTTGTTGAACTGCATTATTATGTGACAGTGTGTACTTGGGAGAAGTTTGTTGAACCGCATTATTATGTGACAGTGTGTATTCGGGAGAAGTTTGTTGAACTGCATTATTATGTGACAGTGTGTATTCGGGAGAAGTTTGTTGAACTGCATTATTATGTCGAGTGTGTACTTGGGAGAAGTTTGTTGAACCGCATTATTATGTGACAGTGTGTACTTGGGAGAAGTTTGTTGAACTGCATTATTATGTGACAGTGTGTATTCGGGAGAAGTTTGTTGAACTGCATTATTATGTGACAGTGTGTATTCGGGAGAAGTTTGTTGAACTGCATTATTATGTGACTGTGGTGGAGAAGTTTGTTGAACTGCATTATTATGTGACAGTGTGTATTCGGGAGAAGTTTGTTGAACTACATTATTATGTGACAGTGTGTATTCGGGAGAAGTTTGTTGAACTGCATTATTATGTGACTGTGGTGGAGAAGTTTGTTGAACTGCATTATTATGTGACAGTGTGTATTCGGGAGAAGTTTGTTGAACTGCATTATTATGTGACTGTGGTGGAGAAGTTTGTTGAACTGCATTATTATGTGACAGTGTGTATTCGGGAGAAGTTTGTTGAACTGCATTATTATGTAACAGTGTGTATTCGGGAGAAGTTTGTTGAACTGCATTATTATGTGACAGTGTGTATTCGGGAGAAGTTTGTTGAACTGCATTATTATGTCGAGTGTGTACTTGGGAGAAGTTTGTTGAACCGCATTATTATGTGACAGTGTGTACTTGGGAGAAGTTTGTTGAACTGCATTATTATGTGACAGTGTGTATTCGGGAGAAGTTTGTTGAACTGCATTATTATGTGACTGTGGTGGAGAAGTTTGTTGAACTGCATTATTATGTGACTGTGGTGGAGAAGTTTGTTGAACTGCATTATTATGTGACAGTGTGTATTCGGGAGAAGTTTGTTGAACTGCATTATTATGTGACAGTGTGTATTCGGGAGAAGTTTGTTGAACTGCATTATTATGTGACTGTGGTGGAGAAGTTTGTTGAACTGCATTATTATGTGACAGTGTGTATTCGGGAGAAGTTTGTTGAACTGCATTATTATGTGACTGTGGTGGAGAAGTTTGTTGAACTGCATTATTATGTGACAGTGTGTATTCGGGAGAAGTTTGTTGAACTGCATTATTATGTGACAGTGTGTATTCGGGAGAAGTTTGTTGAACTGCATTATTATGTCGAGTGTGTACTTGGGAGAAGTTTGTTGAACCGCATTATTATGTGACAGTGTGTACTTGGGAGAAGTTTGTTGAACTGCATTATTATGTGACAGTGTGTATTCGGGAGAAGTTTGTTGAACTGCATTATTATGTAACAGTGTGTATTCGGGAGAAGTTTGTTGAACTGCATTATTATGTGACTGTGGTGGAGAAGTTTGTTGAACTGCATTATTATGTGACAGTGTGTATTCGGGAGAAGTTTGTTGAACTGCATTATTATGTAACAGTGTGTATTCGGGAGAAGTTTGTTGAACTGCATTATTATGTGACTGTGGTGGAGAAGTTTGTTGAACTGCATTATTATGTGACTGTGGTGGAGAAGTTTGTTGAACTGCATTATTATGTGACAGTGTGTATTCGGGAGAAGTTTGTTGAACTGCATTATTATGTGACAGTGTGTATTCGGGAGAAGTTTGTTGAACTGCATTATTATGTGACTGTGGTGGAGAAGTTTGTTGAACTGCATTATTATGTGACAGTGTGTACTTGGGAGAAGTTTGTTGAACCGCATTATTATGTGACAGTGTGTATTCGGGAGAAGTTTGTTGAACTGCATTATTATGTGACAGTGTGTACTTGGGAGAAGTTTGTTGAACCGCATTATTATGTGACAGTGTGTATTCGGGAGAAGTTTGTTGAACTGCATTATTATGTGACAGTGTGTACTTGGGAGAAGTTTGTTGAACCGCATTATTATGTGACAGTGTGTATTCGGGAGAAGTTTGTTGAACTGCATTATTATGTGACAGTGTGTATTCGGGAGAAGTTTGTTGAACTGCATTATTATGTCGAGTGTGTACTTGGGAGAAGTTTGTTGAACCGCATTATTATGTGACAGTGTGTACTTGGGAGAAGTTTGTTGAACTGCATTATTATGTGACTGTGGTGGAGAAGTTTGTTGAACTGCATTATTATGTGACTGTGGTGGAGAAGTTTGTTGAACTGCATTATTATGTGACAGTGTGTATTCGGGAGAAGTTTGTTGAACTGCATTATTATGTCGAGTGTGTACTTGGGAGAAGTTTGTTGAACTGCATTATTATGTGACAGTGTGTACTTGGGAGAAGTTTGTTGAACCGCATTATTATGTGACAGTGTGTATTCGGGAGAAGTTTGTTGAACTGCATTATTATGTGACAGTGTGTATTCGGGAGAAGTTTGTTGAACTGCATTATTATGTCGAGTGTGTACTTGGGAGAAGTTTGTTGAACCGCATTATTATGTGACAGTGTGTACTTGGGAGAAGTTTGTTGAACTGCATTATTATGTGACTGTGGTGGAGAAGTTTGTTGAACTGCATTATTATGTGACTGTGGTGGAGAAGTTTGTTGAACTGCATTATTATGTGACAGTGTGTATTCGGGAGAAGTTTGTTGAACTGCATTATTATGTCGAGTGTGTACTTGGGAGAAGTTTGTTGAACTGCATTATTATGTCGAGTGTGTACTTGGGAGAAGTTTGTTGAACTGCATTATTATGTGACAGTGTGTATTCGGGAGAAGTTTGTTGAACTGCATTATTATGTGACTGTGGTGGAGAAGTTTGTTGAACTGCATTATTATGTGACAGTGTGTACTTGGGAGAAGTTTGTTGAACCGCATTATTATGTGACAGTGTGTATTCGGGAGAAGTTTGTTGAACTGCATTATTATGTGACAGTGTGTACTTGGGAGAAGTTTGTTGAACCGCATTATTATGTGACAGTGTGTATTCGGGAGAAGTTTGTTGAACTGCATTATTATGTGACAGTGTGTACTTGGGAGAAGTTTGTTGAACCGCATTATTATGTGACAGTGTGTATTCGGGAGAAGTTTGTTGAACTGCATTATTATGTGACAGTGTGTATTCGGGAGAAGTTTGTTGAACTGCATTATTATGTCGAGTGTGTACTTGGGAGAAGTTTGTTGAACCGCATTATTATGTGACAGTGTGTACTTGGGAGAAGTTTGTTGAACTGCATTATTATGTGACTGTGGTGGAGAAGTTTGTTGAACTGCATTATTATGTGACTGTGGTGGAGAAGTTTGTTGAACTGCATTATTATGTGACAGTGTGTATTCGGGAGAAGTTTGTTGAACTGCATTATTATGTCGAGTGTGTACTTGGGAGAAGTTTGTTGAACTGCATTATTATGTGACAGTGTGTACTTGGGAGAAGTTTGTTGAACCGCATTATTATGTGACAGTGTGTATTCGGGAGAAGTTTGTTGAACTGCATTATTATGTGACAGTGTGTATTCGGGAGAAGTTTGTTGAACTGCATTATTATGTCGAGTGTGTACTTGGGAGAAGTTTGTTGAACCGCATTATTATGTGACAGTGTGTACTTGGGAGAAGTTTGTTGAACTGCATTATTATGTGACTGTGGTGGAGAAGTTTGTTGAACTGCATTATTATGTGACTGTGGTGGAGAAGTTTGTTGAACTGCATTATTATGTGACAGTGTGTATTCGGGAGAAGTTTGTTGAACTGCATTATTATGTCGAGTGTGTACTTGGGAGAAGTTTGTTGAACTGCATTATTATGTGACAGTGTGTATTCGGGAGAAGTTTGTTGAACTGCATTATTATGTGACAGTGTGTACTTGGGAGAAGTTTGTTGAACCGCATTATTATGTGACAGTGTGTATTCGGGAGAAGTTTGTTGAACTGCATTATTATGTGACAGTGTGTACTTGGGAGAAGTTTGTTGAACCGCATTATTATGTGACAGTGTGTATTCGGGAGAAGTTTGTTGAACTGCATTATTATGTGACAGTGTGTATTCGGGAGAAGTTTGTTGAACTGCATTATTATGTCGAGTGTGTACTTGGGAGAAGTTTGTTGAACCGCATTATTATGTGACAGTGTGTACTTGGGAGAAGTTTGTTGAACTGCATTATTATGTGACTGTGGTGGAGAAGTTTGTTGAACTGCATTATTATGTGACTGTGGTGGAGAAGTTTGTTGAACTGCATTATTATGTGACAGTGTGTATTCGGGAGAAGTTTGTTGAACTGCATTATTATGTGACTGTGGTGGAGAAGTTTGTTGAACTGCATTATTATGTGACTGTGGTGGAGAAGTTTGTTGAACTGCATTATTATGTGACTGTGGTGGAGAAGTTTGTTGAACTGCATTATTATGTAACAGTGTGTATTCGGGAGAAGTTTGTTGAACTGCATTATTATGTGACAGTGTGTATTCGGGAGAAGTTTGTTGAACTGCATTATTATGTCGAGTGTGTACTTGGGAGAAGTTTGTTGAACCGCATTATTATGTGACAGTGTGTACTTGGGAGAAGTTTGTTGAACTGCATTATTATGTGACAGTGTGTATTCGGGGGAAGTTTGTTGAACTGCATTATTATGTGACTGTGGTGGAGAAGTTTGTTGAACTGCATTATTATGTGACTGTGGTGGAGAAGTTTGTTGAACTGCATTATTATGTGACAGTGTGTATTCGGGAGAAGTTTGTTGAACTGCATTATTATGTCGAGTGTGTACTTGGGAGAAGTTTGTTGAACTGCATTATTATGTGACTGTGGTGGAGAAGTTTGTTGAACTGCATTATTATGTGACTGTGGTGGAGAAGTTTGTTGAACTGCATTATTATGTAACAGTGTGTATTCGGGAGAAGTTTGTTGAACTGCATTATTATGTGACAGTGTGTATTCGGGAGAAGTTTGTTGAACTGCATTATTATGTCGAGTGTGTACTTGGGAGAAGTTTGTTGAACCGCATTATTATGTGACTGTGGTGGAGAAGTTTGTTGAACTGCATTATTATGTGACAGTGTGTATTCGGGAGAAGTTTGTTGAACTGCATTATTATGTGACTGTGGTGGAGAAGTTTGTTGAACTGCATTATTATGTGACAGTGTGTATTCGGGAGAAGTTTGTTGAACTGCATTATTATGTGACAGTGTGTATTCGGGAGAAGTTTGTTGAACTGCATTATTATGTGACTGTGGTGGAGAAGTTTGTTGAACTGCATTATTATGTGACTGTGGTGGAGAAGTTTGTTGAACTGCATTATTATGTGACAGTGTGTATTCGGGAGAAGTTTGTTGAACTACATTATTATGTGACAGTGTGTACTTGGGAGAAGTTTGTTGAACTGCATTATTATGTGACTGTGGTGGAGAAGTTTGTTGAACTGCATTATTATGTGACTGTGGTGGAGAAGTTTGTTGAACTGCATTATTATGTGACTGTGGTGGAGAAGTTTGTTGAACTGCATTATTATGTGACAGTGTGTATTCGGGAGAAGTTTGTTGAACTGCATTATTATGTGACTGTGGTGGAGAAGTTTGTTGAACTGCATTATTATGTGACAGTGGTGGAGAAGTTTGTTGAACTGCATTATTATGTGACTGTGGGGGAGAAGTTTGTTGAACTGCATTATTATGTGACAGTGTGTATTCGGGAGAAGTTTGTTGAACTGCATTATTATGTCGAGTGTGTACTTGGGAGAAGTTTGTTGAACCGCATTATTATGTGACTGTGGTGGAGAAGTTTGTTGAACTGCATTATTATGTGACAGTGTGTATTCGGGAGAAGTTTGTTGAACTGCATTATTATGTGACTGTGGTGGAGAAGTTTGTTGAACTGCATTATTATGTGACAGTGTGTATTCGGGAGAAGTTTGTTGAACTGCATTATTATGTGACAGTGTGTATTCGGGAGAAGTTTGTTGAACTGCATTATTATGTGACTGTGGTGGAGAAGTTTGTTGAACTGCATTATTATGTGACTGTGGTGGAGAAGTTTGTTGAACTGCATTATTATGTGACAGTGTGTATTCGGGAGAAGTTTGTTGAACTACATTATTATGTGACAGTGTGTACTTGGGAGAAGTTTGTTGAACTGCATTATTATGTGACAGTGTGTATTCGGGAGAAGTTTGTTGAACTGCATTATTATGTGACTGTGGTGGAGAAGTTTGTTGAACTGCATTATTATGTGACAGTGGTGGAGAAGTTTGTTGAACTGCATTATTATGTGACTGTGGGGGAGAAGTTTGTTGAACTGCATTATTATGTGACTGTGGTGGAGAAGTTTGTTGAACTGCATTATTATGTGACTGTGGTGGAGAAGTTTGTTGAACTGCATTATTATGTGACAGTGTGTATTCGGGAGAAGTTTGTTGAACTGCATTATTATGTGACTGTGGTGGAGAAGTTTGTTGAACTGCATTATTATGTGACAGTGTGTATTCGGGAGAAGTTTGTTGAACTGCATTATTATGTGACTGTGGGGGAGAAGTTTGTTGAACTGCATTATTATGTGACAGTGTGTATTCGGGAGAAGTTTGTTGAACTGCATTATTATGTGACTGTGGTGGAGAAGTTTGTTGAACTGCATTATTATGTGACAGTGTGTATTCGGGAGAAGTTTGTTGAACTGCATTATTATGTGACTGTGGTGGAGAAGTTTGTTGAACTGCATTATTATGTGACAGTGTGTACTCGGGAGAAGTTTGTTGAACTGCATTATTATGTGACTGTGGTGGGAGAAGTTTGTTGAACTGCATTATTATGTGACAGTGTGTATTCGGGAGAAGTTTGTTGAACTGCATTATTATGTGACTGTGGTGGAGAAGTTTGTTGAACTGCATTATTATGTGACAGTGTGTATTCGGGAGAAGTTTGTTGAACTGCATTATTATGTGACTGTGGTGGAGAAGTTTGTTGAACTGCATTATTATGTGACAGTGTGTATTCGGGAGAAGTTTGTTGAACTGCATTATTATGTGACTGTGGTGGAGAAGTTTGTTGAACTGCATTATTATGTGACTGTGGTGGAGAAGTTTGTTGAACTGCATTATTATGTGACAGTGTGTATTCGGGAGAAGTTTGTTGAACTGCATTATTATGTGACTGTGGTGGAGAAGTTTGTTGAACTGCATTATTATGTGACAGTGTGTATTCGGGAGAAGTTTGTTGAACTGCATTATTATGTGACTGTGGTGGAGAAGTTTGTTGAACTGCATTATTATGTGACAGTGTGTATTCGGGAGAAGTTTGTTGAACTGCATTATTATGTGACTGTGGTGGAGAAGTTTGTTGAACTGCATTATTATGTGACTGTGGTGGAGAAGTTTGTTGAACTGCATTATTATGTGACAGTGTGTATTCGGGAGAAGTTTGTTGAACTGCATTATTATGTGACTGTGGTGGAGAAGTTTGTTGAACTGCATTATTATGTGACAGTGTGTATTCGGGAGAAGTTTGTTGAACTGCATTATTATGTGACTGTGGTGGAGAAGTTTGTTGAACTGCATTATTATGTGACTGTGGTGGAGAAGTTTGTTGAACTGCATTATTATGTGACAGTGTGTATTCGGGAGAAGTTTGTTGAACTGCATTATTATGTGACTGTGGTGGAGAAGTTTGTTGAACTGCATTATTATGTGACAGTGTGTATTCGGGAGAAGTTTGTTGAACTGCATTATTATGTGACTGTGGTGGAGAAGTTTGTTGAACTGCATTATTATGTGACAGTGTGTATTCGGGAGAAGTTTGTTGAACTGCATTATTATGTGACTGTGGTGGAGAAGTTTGTTGAACTGCATTATTATGTGACTGTGGTGGAGAAGTTTGTTGAACTACATTATTATGTGACAGTGTGTATTCGGGAGAAGTTTGTTGAACTGCATTATTATGTGACTGTGGTGGAGAAGTTTGTTGAACTGCATTATTATGTGACAGTGTGTATTCGGGAGAAGTTTGTTGAACTGCATTATTATGTGACTGTGGTGGAGAAGTTTGTTGAACTGCATTATTATGTGACAGTGTGTATTCGGGAGAAGTTTGTTGAACTGCATTATTATGTGACTGTGGTGGAGAAGTTTGTTGAACTGCATTATTATGTGACAGTGTGTATTCGGGAGAAGTTTGTTGAACTGCATTATTATGTGACTGTGGTGGAGAAGTTTGTTGAACTGCATTATTATGTGACAGTGTGTATTCGGGAGAAGTTTGTTGAACTGCATTATTATGTGACTGTGGTGGAGAAGTTTGTTGAACTGCATTATTATGTGACAGTGTGTATTCGGGAGAAGTTTGTTGAACTGCATTATTATGTGACAGTGTGTATTCGGGAGAAGTTTGTTGAACTGCATTATTATGTGACTGTGGTGGAGAAGTTTGTTGAACTGCATTATTATGTGACAGTGTGTATTCGGGAGAAGTTTGTTGAACTGCATTATTATGTGACTGTGGTGGAGAAGTTTGTTGAACTGCATTATTATGTGACAGTGTGTATTCGGGAGAAGTTTGTTGAACTGCATTATTATGTGACTGTGGTGGAGAAGTTTGTTGAACTGCATTATTATGTGACAGTGTGTATTCGGGAGAAGTTTGTTGAACTGCATTATTATGTGACTGTGGTGGAGAAGTTTGTTGAACTGCATTATTATGTGACTGTGGTGGAGAAGTTTGTTGAACTGCATTATTATGTGACAGTGTGTATTCGGGAGAAGTTTGTTGAACTACATTATTATGTGACAGTGTGTACTTGGGAGAAGTTTGTTGAACTGCATTATTATGTGACTGTGGGGGAGAAGTTTGTTGAACTGCATTATTATGTGACTGTGGGGGAGAAGTTTGTTGAACTGCATTATTATGTGATAGTGTGTATTCGGGAGAAGTTTGTTGAACTACATTATTATGTGACAGTGTGTACTCGGGAGAAGTTTGTTGAACTGCATTATTATGTGACAGTGTGTATTCGGGAGAAGTTTGTTGAACTGCATTATTATGTGACAGTGTGTATTCGGGAGAAGTTTGTTGAACTGCATTATTATGTGACTGTGGGGGAGAAGTTTGTTGAACTGCATTATTATGTGACAGTGTGTATTCGGGAGAAGTTTGTTGAACTACATTATTATGTGACAGTGTGTACTCGGGAGAAGTTTGTTGAACTGCATTATTATGTGACAGTGTGTATTCGGGAGAAGTTTGTTGAACTGCATTATTATGTGACAGTGTGTATTCGGGAGAAGTTTGTTGAACTGCATTATTATGTGACAGTGTGTATTCGGGAGAAGTTTGTTGAACTGCATTATTATGTGACAGTGTGTACTTGGGAGAAGTTTGTTGAACTGCATTATTATGTGACTGTGGGGGAGAAGTTTGTTGAACTGCATTATTATGTGACAGTGTGTATTCGGGAGAAGTTTGTTGAACTGCATTATTATGTGACAGTGTGTACTTGGGAGAAGTTTGTTGAACTGCATTATTATGTGACTGTGGGGGAGAAGTTTGTTGAACTGCATTATTATGTGACAGTGTGTATTCGGGAGAAGTTTGTTGAACTGCATTATTATGTGACAGTGTGTACTCGGGAGAAGTTTGTTGAACTGCATTATTATGTGACAGTGTGTATTCGGGAGAAGTTTGTTGAACTGCATTATTATGTGACAGTGTGTATTCGGGAGAAGTTTGTTGAACTGCATTATTATGTGACAGTGTGTATTCGGGAGAAGTTTGTTGAACTGCATTATTATGTCGAGTGTGTATTCGGGAGTAGTTTGTTGAACTGCATTATTATGTGACAGTGTGTATTCGGGAGAAGTTTGTTGAACTGCATTATTATGTGACAGTGTGTATTCGGGAGAAGTTTGTTGAACTGCATTATTATGTGACAGTGTGTATTCGGGAGAAGTTTGTTGAACTGCATTATTATGTGACAGTGTGTATTCGGGAGAAGTTTGTTGAACTGCATTATTATGTGACAGTGTGTATTCGGGAGAAGTTTGTTGAACTGCATTATTATGTGACAGTGTGTATTCGGGAGAAGTTTGTTGAACTGCATTATTATGTGACAGTGTGTATTCGGGAGAAGTTTGTTGAACTGCATTATTATGTGACAGTGTGTATTCGGGAGTAGTTTGTTGAACTGCATTATTATGTGACAGTGTGTACTCGGGAGAAGTTTGTTGAACTGCATTATTATGTGACAGTGTGTACTTGGGAGAAGTTTGTTGAACTGCATTATTATGTGACTGTGGGGGAGAAGTTTGTTGAACTGCATTATTATGTGACTGTGGGGGAGAAGTTTGTTGAACTACATTATTATGTGACAGTGTGTACTCGGGAGAAGTTTGTTGAACTGCATTATTATGTGACAGTGTGTATTCGGGAGAAGTTTGTTGAACTGCATTATTATGTGACAGTGTGTATTCGGGAGAAGTTTGTTGAACTGCATTATTATGTGACAGTGTGTATTCGGGAGAAGTTTGTTGAACTGCATTATTATGTGACAGTGTGTATTCGGGAGAAGTTTGTTGAACTGCATTATTATGTGACAGTGTGTATTCGGGAGAAGTTTGTTGAACTGCATTATTATGTGACAGTGTGTATTCGGGAGAAGTTTGTTGAACTGCATTATTATGTGACAGTGTGTATTCGGGAGAAGTTTGTTGAACTGCATTATTATGTGACAGTGTGTACTTGGGAGAAGTTTGTTGAACTACATTATTATGTGACAGTGTGTACTTGGGAGAAGTTTGTTGAACTACATTATTATGTGACAGTGTGTACTTGGGAGAAGTTTGTTGAACTGCATTATTATGTCGAGTGTGTATTCGGGAGAAGTTTGTTGAACTGCATTATTATGTCGAGTGTGTACTTGGGAGAAGTTTGTTGAACTGCATTATTATGTGACAGTGTGTACTTGGGAGAAGTTTGTTGAACTACATTATTATGTGACAGTGTGTATTCGGGAGAAGTTTGTTGAACTGCATTATTATGTGACAGTGTGTACTTGGGAGTAGTTCAGTGAACTGCATTATTATGTGACAGTGTGTACTTGGGAGAAGTTTGTTGAACTGCATTATTATGTGACAGTGGTGGAGAAGTTTGTTGAACTGCATTATTATGTGACAGTGTGTATTCGGGAGAAGTTTGTTGAACTGCATTATTATGTGACTGTGGTGGAGAAGTTTGTTGAACTGCATTATTATGTGACAGTGTGTATTCGGGAGAAGTTTGTTGAACTGCATTATTATGTCGAGTGTGTACTTGGGAGAAGTTTGTTGAACTGCATTATTATGTGACAGTGGTGGAGAAGTTTGTTGAACTGCATTATTATGTGACAGTGTGTATTCGGGAGAAGTTTGTTGAACTGCATTATTATGTGACTGTGGTGGAGAAGTTTGTTGAACTGCATTATTATGTGACAGTGTGTATTCGGGAGAAGTTTGTTGAACTGCATTATTATGTCGAGTGTGTACTTGGGAGAAGTTTGTTGAACTGCATTATTATGTGACAGTGTGTACTTGGGAGAAGTTTGTTGAACTACATTATTATGTGACAGTGTGTATTCGGGAGAAGTTTGTTGAACTACATTATTATGTGACAGTGTGTACTTGGGAGAAGTTTGTTGAACTGCATTATTATGTCGAGTGTGTACTTGGGAGAAGTTTGTTGAACTGCATTATTATGTCGAGTGTGTACTTGGGAGTAGTTTGTTGAACTGCATTATTATGTGACAGTGTGTATTCGGGAGAAGTTTGTTGAACTGCATTATTATGTGACAGTGTGTACTTGGGAGAAGTTTGTTGAACTGCATTATTATGTGACAGTGGTGGAGAAGTTTGTTGAACTGCATTATTATGTGACAGTGTGTATTCGGGAGTAGTTCAGTGAACTGCATTATTATGTGACAGTGTGTACTTGGGAGAAGTTTGTTGAACTGCATTATTATGTGACAGTGGTGGAGAAGTTTGTTGAACTGCATTATTATGTGACAGTGTGTATTCGGGAGAAGTTTGTTGAACTGCATTATTATGTGACTGTGGTGGAGAAGTTTGTTGAACTGCATTATTATGTGACAGTGTGTATTCGGGAGAAGTTTGTTGAACTGCATTATTATGTGACAGTGTGTACTTGGGAGTAGTTTGTTGAACTGCATTATTATGTGACAGTGTGTATTCGGGAGAAGTTTGTTGAACTGCATTATTATGTGACAGTGTGTACTTGGGAGTAGTTCAGTGAACTGCATTATTATGTGACAGTGTGTACTTGGGAGAAGTTTGTTGAACTGCATTATTATGTCGAGTGTGTATTCGGGAGAAGTTTGTTGAACTGCATTATTATGTGACAGTGTGTACTTGGGAGAAGTTTGTTGAACTACATTATTATGTCGAGTGTGTATTCGGGAGAAGTTTGTTGAACTGCATTATTATGTCGAGTGTGTACTTGGGAGAAGTTTGTTGAACTGCATTATTATGTGACAGTGTGTACTTGGGAGAAGTTTGTTGAACTACATTATTATGTGACAGTGTGTATTCGGGAGAAGTTTGTTGAACTGCATTATTATGTGACAGTGTGTACTTGGGAGTAGTTCAGTGAACTGCATTATTATGTGACAGTGTGTACTTGGGAGAAGTTTGTTGAACTGCATTATTATGTGACAGTGGTGGAGAAGTTTGTTGAACTGCATTATTATGTGACAGTGTGTATTCGGGAGAAGTTTGTTGAACTGCATTATTATGTGACTGTGGTGGAGAAGTTTGTTGAACTGCATTATTATGTGACAGTGTGTATTCGGGAGAAGTTTGTTGAACTGCATTATTATGTCGAGTGTGTACTTGGGAGAAGTTTGTTGAACTGCATTATTATGTGACAGTGGTGGAGAAGTTTGTTGAACTGCATTATTATGTGACAGTGTGTATTCGGGAGAAGTTTGTTGAACTGCATTATTATGTGACTGTGGTGGAGAAGTTTGTTGAACTGCATTATTATGTGACAGTGTGTATTCGGGAGATGTTTGTTGAACTGCATTATTATGTCGAGTGTGTTCTTGGGAGAAGTTTGTTGAACTGCATTATTATGTGACAGTGTGTATTCAGGAGAAGTTCATTGAACTGCATTATTATGTCGAGTGTGTACTTGGGAGAAGTTTGTTGAACTGCATTATTATGTGACAGTGTGTACTTGGGAGAAGTTTGTTGAACTACATTATTATGTGACAGTGTGTACTTGGGAGTAGTTCAGTGAACTGCATTATTATGTCGAGTGTGTACTTGGGAGAAGTTTGTTGAACTGCATTATTATGTCGAGTGTGTACTTGGGAGTAGTTTGTTGAACTGCATTATTATGTGACAGTGTGTATTCGGGAGAAGTTTGTTGAACTGCATTATTATGTGACAGTGTGTACTTGGGAGTAGTTCAGTGAACTGCATTATTATGTGACAGTGTGTACTTGGGAGAAGTTTGTTGAACTGCATTATTATGTGACAGTGGTGGAGAAGTTTGTTGAACTGCATTATTATGTGACAGTGTGTATTCGGGAGAAGTTTGTTGAACTGCATTATTATGTGACTGTGGTGGAGAAGTTTGTTGAACTGCATTATTATGTGACAGTGTGTACTTGGGAGTAGTTTGTTGAACTGCATTATTATGTGACAGTGTGTATTCGGGAGAAGTTTGTTGAACTGCATTATTATGTGACAGTGTGTACTTGGGAGTAGTTTGTTGAACTGCATTATTATGTGACAGTGTGTATTCGGGAGAAGTTTGTTGAACTGCATTATTATGTGACAGTGTGTACTTGGGAGTAGTTCAGTGAACTGCATTATTATGTGACAGTGTGTACTTGGGAGAAGTTTGTTGAACTGCATTATTATGTGACAGTGGTGGAGAAGTTTGTTGAACTGCATTATTATGTGACAGTGTGTATTCGGGAGAAGTTTGTTGAACTGCATTATTATGTGACTGTGGTGGAGAAGTTTGTTGAACTGCATTATTATGTGACAGTGTGTATTCGGGAGAAGTTTGTTGAACTGCATTATTATGTCGAGTGTGTACTTGGGAGAAGTTTGTTGAACTGCATTATTATGTGACAGTGTGTACTTGGGAGAAGTTTGTTGAACTGCATTATTATGTGACAGTGTGTATTCGGGAGAAGTTTGTTGAACTGCATTATTATGTGACTGTGGTGGAGAAGTTTGTTGAACTGCATTATTATGTGACAGTGTGTATTCGGGAGAAGTTTGTTGAACTGCATTATTATGTGACTGTGGTGGAGAAGTTTGTTGAACTGCATTATTATGTGACAGTGTGTATTCGGGAGAAGTTTGTTGAACTGCATTATTATGTCGAGTGTGTACTCGGGAGAAGTTTGTTGAACTGCATTATTATGTCGAGTGTGTACTTGGGAGAAGTTTGTTGAACTGCATTATTATGTGACAGTGTGTACTTGGGAGAAGTTTGTTGAACTGCATTATTATGTGACAGTGTGTATTCGGGAGAAGTTTGTTGAACTGCATTATTATGTAACAGTGTGTATTCGGGAGAAGTTTGTTGAACTGCATTATTATGTCGAGTGTGTACTTGGGAGAAGTTTGTTGAACTGCATTATTATGTGACAGTGTGTATTCGGGAGAAGTTTGTTGAACTGCATTATTATGTGACAGTGTGTACTTGGGAGAAGTTTGTTGAACTGCATTATTATGTGACAGTGTGTACTTGGGAGAAGTTTGTTGAACTGCATTATTATGTGACAGTGTGTACTTGGGAGAAGTTTGTTGAACTGCATTATTATGTCGAGTGTGTACTCGGGAGAAGTTTGTTGAACTGCATTATTATGTCGAGTGTGTACTTGGGAGAAGTTTGTTGAACTGCATTATTATGTGACAGTGTGTACTTGGGAGAAGTTTGTTGAACTGCATTATTATGTGACAGTGTGTATTCGGGAGAAGTTTGTTGAACTGCATTATTATGTAACAGTGTGTATTCGGGAGAAGTTTGTTGAACTGCATTATTATGTCGAGTGTGTACTTGGGAGAAGTTTGTTGAACTGCATTATTATGTGACAGTGTGTATTCGGGAGAAGTTTGTTGAACTGCATTATTATGTGACAGTGTGTACTTGGGAGAAGTTTGTTGAACTGCATTATTATGTGACAGTGTGTACTTGGGAGAAGTTTGTTGAACTGCATTATTATGTGACAGTGTGTATTCGGGAGAAGTTTGTTGAACTGCATTATTATGTCGAGTGTGTACTTGGGAGAAGTTTGTTGAACTGCATTATTATGTGACAGTGTGTATTCGGGAGAAGTTTGTTGAACTGCATTATTATGTGACAGTGTGTATTCGGGAGAAGTTTGTTGAACTGCATTATTATGTGACAGTGTGTATTCGGGAGAAGTTTGTTGAACTGCATTATTATGTGACAGTGTGTACTTGGGAGAAGTTTGTTGAACTGCATTATTATGTGACAGTGTGTACTTGGGAGAAGTTTGTTGAACTGCATTATTATGTGACAGTGTGTATTCGGGAGAAGTTTGTTGAACTGCATTATTATGTGACAGTGTGTACTTGGGAGAAGTTTGTTGAACTGCATTATTATGTGACAGTGTGTACTTGGGAGAAGTTTGTTGAACTGCATTATTATGTGACAGTGTGTACTTGGGAGAAGTTTGTTGAACTGCATTATTATGTGACAGTGTGTACTTGGGAGTAGTTTGTTGAACTGCATTATTATGTGACAGTGTGTATTCGGGAGAAGTTTGTTGAACTGCATTATTATGTCGAGTGTGTACTCGGGAGAAGTTTGTTGAACTGCATTATTATGTCGAGTGTGTACTTGGGAGAAGTTTGTTGAACTGCATTATTATGTGACAGTGTGTACTTGGGAGAAGTTTGTTGAACTGCATTATTATGTGACAGTGTGTATTCGGGAGAAGTTTGTTGAACTGCATTATTATGTAACAGTGTGTATTCGGGAGAAGTTTGTTGAACTGCATTATTATGTCGAGTGTGTACTTGGGAGAAGTTTGTTGAACTGCATTATTATGTGACAGTGTGTATTCGGGAGAAGTTTGTTGAACCGCATTATTATGTGACAGTGTGTATTCGGGAGAAGTTTGTTGAACTGCATTATTATGTGACAGTGTGTACTTGGGAGAAGTTTGTTGAACTGCATTATTATGTGACAGTGTGTACTTGGGAGAAGTTTGTTGAACTGCATTATTATGTGACAGTGTGTACTTGGGAGAAGTTTGTTGAACTGCATTATTATGTGACAGTGTGTACTTGGGAGAAGTTTGTTGAACTGCATTATTATGTGACAGTGTGTACTTGGGAGAAGTTTGTTGAACTGCATTATTATGTAACAGTGTGTATTCGGGAGAAGTTTGTTGAACTGCATTATTATGTCGAGTGTGTACTTGGGAGAAGTTTGTTGAACTGCATTATTATGTCGAGTGTGTACTTGGGAGAAGTTTGTTGAACTGCATTATTATGTCGAGTGTGTACTTGGGAGAAGTTTGTTGAACTGCATTATTATGTGACAGTGTGTACTTGGGAGAAGTTTGTTGAACTGCATTATTATGTGACAGTGTGTACTTGGGAGAAGTTTGTTGAACTGCATTATTATGTGACAGTGTGTATTCGGGAGTAGTTCAGTGAACTGCATTATTATGTGACAGTGTGTACTTGGGAGAAGTTTGTTGAACTGCATTATTATGTGACAGTGTGTACTTGGGAGAAGTTTGTTGAACTGCATTATTATGTAACAGTGTGTATTCGGGAGAAGTTTGTTGAACTGCATTATTATGTCGAGTGTGTACTTGGGAGAAGTTTGTTGAACTGCATTATTATGTCGAGTGTGTACTTGGGAGAAGTTTGTTGAACTGCATTATTATGTGACAGTGTGTACTTGGGAGAAGTTTGTTGAACTGCATTATTATGTGACAGTGTGTACTTGGGAGAAGTTTGTTGAACTGCATTATTATGTGACAGTGTGTATTCGGGAGTAGTTCAGTGAACTGCATTATTATGTGACAGTGTGTACTTGGGAGAAGTTTGTTGAACTGCATTATTATGTGACAGTGTGTACTTGGGAGAAGTTTGTTGAACTGCATTATTATGTGACAGTGTGTATTCGGGAGAAGTTTGTTGAACTGCATTATTATGTGACAGTGTGTATTCGGGAGAAGTTTGTTGAACTGCATTATTATGTGACAGTGTGTATTCGGGAGAAGTTTGTTGAACTGCATTATTATGTGACAGTGTGTACTTGGGAGAAGTTTGTTGAACTGCATTATTATGTGACAGTGTGTATTCGGGAGAAGTTTGTTGAACTGCATTATTATGTGACAGTGTGTATTCGGGAGAAGTTTGTTGAACTGCATTATTATGTGACAGTGTGTATTCAGGAGTAGTTCAGTGAACTGCATTATTATGTGACAGTGTGTATTCGGGAGAAGTTTGTTGAACTGCATTATTATGTGACAGTGTGTATTCAGGAGTAGTTCAGTGAACTGCATTATTATGTGACAGTGTGTATTCAGGAGTAGTTCAGTGAACTGCATTATTATGTGACAGTGTGTACTTGGGAGAAGTTTGTTGAACTGCATCATTATGTGACAGTGTGTATTCGGGAGTAGTTTGTTGAACTGCATTATTATGTGACAGTGTGTACTTGGGAGAAGTTTGTTGAACTGCATTATTATGTGACAGTGTGTATTCAGGAGTAGTTCAGTGAACTGCATTATTATGTGACAGTGTGTACTTGGGAGAAGTTTGTTGAACTGCATTATTATGTGACAGTGTGTATTCGGGAGAAGTTTGTTGAACTGCATTATTATGTGACAGTGTGTATTCGGGAGAAGTTTGTTGAACTGCATTATTATGTCGAGTGTGTACTTGGGAGAAGTTTGTTGAACTGCATTATTATGTCGAGTGTGTACTTGGGAGAAGTTTGTTGAACTGCATTATTATGTCGAGTGTGTACTTGGGAGAAGTTTGTTGAACTGCATTATTATGTGACAGTGTGTACTTGGGAGAAGTTTGTTGAACTGCATTATTATGTGACAGTGTGTACTTGGGAGAAGTTTGTTGAACTGCATTATTATGTGACAGTGTGTATTCGGGAGTAGTTCAGTGAACTGCATTATTATGTGACAGTGTGTACTTGGGAGAAGTTTGTTGAACTGCATTATTATGTGACAGTGTGTACTTGGGAGAAGTTTGTTGAACTGCATTATTATGTAACAGTGTGTATTCGGGAGAAGTTTGTTGAACTGCATTATTATGTCGAGTGTGTACTTGGGAGAAGTTTGTTGAACTGCATTATTATGTCGAGTGTGTACTTGGGAGAAGTTTGTTGAACTGCATTATTATGTGACAGTGTGTACTTGGGAGAAGTTTGTTGAACTGCATTATTATGTGACAGTGTGTACTTGGGAGAAGTTTGTTGAACTGCATTATTATGTGACAGTGTGTATTCGGGAGTAGTTCAGTGAACTGCATTATTATGTGACAGTGTGTACTTGGGAGAAGTTTGTTGAACTGCATTATTATGTGACAGTGTGTACTTGGGAGAAGTTTGTTGAACTGCATTATTATGTGACAGTGTGTATTCGGGAGAAGTTTGTTGAACTGCATTATTATGTGACAGTGTGTATTCGGGAGAAGTTTGTTGAACTGCATTATTATGTGACAGTGTGTATTCGGGAGAAGTTTGTTGAACTGCATTATTATGTGACAGTGTGTACTTGGGAGAAGTTTGTTGAACTGCATTATTATGTGACAGTGTGTATTCGGGAGAAGTTTGTTGAACTGCATTATTATGTGACAGTGTGTATTCGGGAGAAGTTTGTTGAACTGCATTATTATGTGACAGTGTGTATTCAGGAGTAGTTCAGTGAACTGCATTATTATGTGACAGTGTGTATTCGGGAGAAGTTTGTTGAACTGCATTATTATGTGACAGTGTGTATTCAGGAGTAGTTCAGTGAACTGCATTATTATGTGACAGTGTGTATTCAGGAGTAGTTCAGTGAACTGCATTATTATGTGACAGTGTGTACTTGGGAGAAGTTTGTTGAACTGCATCATTATGTGACAGTGTGTATTCGGGAGTAGTTTGTTGAACTGCATTATTATGTGACAGTGTGTACTTGGGAGAAGTTTGTTGAACTGCATTATTATGTGACAGTGTGTATTCAGGAGTAGTTCAGTGAACTGCATTATTATGTGACAGTGTGTACTTGGGAGAAGTTTGTTGAACTGCATTATTATGTGACAGTGTGTATTCGGGAGAAGTTTGTTGAACTGCATTATTATGTGACAGTGTGTATTCGGGAGAAGTTTGTTGAACTGCATTATTATGTGACTGTGGTGGAGAAGTTTGTTGAACTGCATTATTATGTGACAGTGGTGGAGAAGTTTGTTGAACTGCATTATTATGTAACAGTGTGTATTCGGGAGAAGTTTGTTGAACTGCATTATTATGTGACAGTGTGTACTTGGGAGAAGTTTGTTGAACTGCATTATTATGTCGAGTGTGTATTCGGGAGAAGTTTGTTGAACTGCATTATTATGTGACTGTGGTGGAGAAGTTTGTTGAACTGCATTATTATGTGACAGTGTGTATTCGGGAGAAGTTTGTTGAACTGCATTATTATGTGACAGTGTGTATTCGGGAGAAGTTTGTTGAACTGCATTATTATGTGACAGTGTGTATTCGGGAGAAGTTTGTTGAACTGCATTATTATGTAACAGTGTGTATTCGGGAGAAGTTTGTTGAACTGCATTATTATGTGACTGTGGTGGAGAAGTTTGTTGAACTGCATTATTATGTGACAGTGTGTATTCGGGAGAAGTTTGTTGAACTGCATTATTATGTAACAGTGTGTATTCGGGAGAAGTTTGTTGAACTGCATTATTATGTAACAGTGTGTATTCGGGAGAAGTTTGTTGAACTGCATTATTATGTAACAGTGTGTATTCGGGAGAAGTTTGTTGAACTGCATTATTATGTAACAGTGTGTATTCGGGAGAAGTTTGTTGAACTGCATTATTATGTGACTGTGGTGGAGAAGTTTGTTGAACTGCATTATTATGTGACAGTGTGTATTCGGGAGAAGTTTGTTGAACTGCATTATTATGTAACAGTGTGTATTCGGGAGAAGTTTGTTGAACTGCATTATTATGTGACTGTGGTGGAGAAGTTTGTTGAACTGCATTATTATGTGACAGTGTGTATTCGGGAGAAGTTTGTTGAACTGCATTATTATGTGACAGTGTGTATTCGGGAGAAGTTTGTTGAACTGCATTATTATGTGACAGTGTGTATTCGGGAGAAGTTTGTTGAACTGCATTATTATGTGACTGTGGTGGAGAAGTTTGTTGAACTGCATTATTATGTGACAGTGTGTATTCGGGAGAAGTTTGTTGAACTGCATTATTATGTCGAGTGTGTATTCGGGAGAAGTTTGTTGAACTGCATTATTATGTGACAGTGTGTATTCGGGAGAAGTTTGTTGAACTGCATTATTATGTAACAGTGTGTATTCGGGAGAAGTTTGTTGAACTGCATTATTATGTGACTGTGGTGGAGAAGTTTGTTGAACTGCATTATTATGTGATAGTGTGTATTCGGGAGAAGTTTGTTGAACTGCATTATTATGTAACAGTGTGTATTCGGGAGAAGTTTGTTGAACTGCATTATTATGTAACAGTGTGTATTCGGGAGAAGTTTGTTGAACTGCATTATTATGTGACTGTGGTGGAGAAGTTTGTTGAACTGCATTATTATGTAACAGTGTGTATTCGGGAGAAGTTTGTTGAACTGCATTATTATGTGATAGTGTGTATTCGGGAGAAGTTTGTTGAACTGCATTATTATGTGACAGTGTGTATTCGGGAGAAGTTTGTTGAACTGCATTATTATGTAACAGTGTGTATTCGGGAGAAGTTTGTTGAACTGCATTATTATGTGACTGTGGTGGAGAAGTTTGTTGAACTGCATTATTATGTGACTGTGGTGGAGAAGTTTGTTGAACTGCATTATTATGTAACAGTGTGTATTCGGGAGAAGTTTGTTGAACTGCATTATTATGTGACAGTGTGTATTCGGGAGAAGTTTGTTGAACTACATTATTATGTGACAGTGTGTATTCGGGAGAAGTTTGTTGAACTGCATTATTATGTAACAGTGTGTATTCGGGAGAAGTTTGTTGAACTGCATTATTATGTGACTGTGGTGGAGAAGTTTGTTGAACTGCATTATTATGTGACTGTGGTGGAGAAGTTTGTTGAACTGCATTATTATGTGACAGTGTGTATTCGGGAGAAGTTTGTTGAACTACATTATTATGTGACAGTGTGTATTCGGGAGAAGTTTGTTGAACTGCATTATTATGTGACAGTGTGTATTCGGGAGAAGTTTGTTGAACTGCATTATTATGTGACTGTGGTGGAGAAGTTTGTTGAACTGCATTATTATGTGACAGTGTGTATTCGGGAGAAGTTTGTTGAACTGCATTATTATGTGACTGTGGTGGAGAAGTTTGTTGAACTGCATTATTATGTGACAGTGTGTATTCGGGAGAAGTTTGTTGAACTGCATTATTATGTGACTGTGGTGGAGAAGTTTGTTGAACTGCATTATTATGTGACAGTGGTGGAGAAGTTTGTTGAACCGCATTATTATGTGACAGTGTGTATTCGGGAGAAGTTTGTTGAACTGCATTATTATGTGACAGTGTGTATTCGGGAGAAGTTTGTTGAACTGCATTATTATGTGACTGTGGTGGAGAAGTTTGTTGAACTGCATTATTATGTGACAGTGTGTATTCGGGAGAAGTTTGTTGAACTGCATTATTATGTGACTGTGGTGGAGAAGTTTGTTGAACTGCATTATTATGTGACAGTGTGTATTCGGGAGTAGTTTGGTGAACTACATTATTATGTGACAGTGTGTATTCGGGAGAAGTTTGTTGAACTGCATTATTATGTGACTGTGGTGGAGAAGTTTGTTGAACTGCATTATTATGTGACAGTGGTGGAGAAGTTTGTTGAACCGCATTATTATGTGACAGTGGTGGAGAAGTTTGTTGAACTGCATTATTATGTGACAGTGTGTATTCGGGAGAAGTTTGTTGAACTGCATTATTATGTGACTGTGGTGGAGAAGTTTGTTGAACTGCATTATTATGTGACAGTGGTGGAGAAGTTTGTTGAACTGCATTATTATGTGACAGTGTGTATTCGGGAGAAGTTTGTTGAACTGCATTATTATGTGACAGTGTGTATTCGGGAGAAGTTTGTTGAACTGCATTATTATGTGACTGTGGTGGAGAAGTTTGTTGAACTGCATTATTATGTGACAGTGGTGGAGAAGTTTGTTGAACTGCATTATTATGTAACAGTGTGTATTCGGGAGAAGTTTGTTGAACTGCATTATTATGTGACAGTGTGTATTCGGGAGAAGTTTGTTGAACTGCATTATTATGTGACTGTGGTGGAGAAGTTTGTTGAACTGCATTATTATGTAACAGTGTGTATTCGGGAGAAGTTTGTTGAACTGCATTATTATGTGACAGTGTGTATTCGGGAGAAGTTTGTTGAACTGCATTATTATGTAACAGTGTGTATTCGGGAGAAGTTTGTTGAACTGCATTATTATGTGACTGTGGTGGAGAAGTTTGTTGAACTGCATTATTATGTGACAGTGTGTATTCGGGAGAAGTTTGTTGAACTGCATTATTATGTAACAGTGTGTATTCGGGAGAAGTTTGTTGAACTGCATTATTATGTAACAGTGTGTATTCGGGAGAAGTTTGTTGAACTGCATTATTATGTAACAGTGTGTATTCGGGAGAAGTTTGTTGAACTGCATTATTATGTAACAGTGTGTATTCGGGAGAAGTTTGTTGAACTGCATTATTATGTGACTGTGGTGGAGAAGTTTGTTGAACTGCATTATTATGTGACAGTGTGTATTCGGGAGAAGTTTGTTGAACTGCATTATTATGTAACAGTGTGTATTCGGGAGAAGTTTGTTGAACTGCATTATTATGTGACTGTGGTGGAGAAGTTTGTTGAACTGCATTATTATGTGACAGTGTGTATTCGGGAGAAGTTTGTTGAACTGCATTATTATGTGACTGTGGTGGAGAAGTTTGTTGAACTGCATTATTATGTGACAGTGTGTATTCGGGAGAAGTTTGTTGAACTGCATTATTATGTAACAGTGTGTATTCGGGAGAAGTTTGTTGAACTGCATTATTATGTGACTGTGGTGGAGAAGTTTGTTGAACTGCATTATTATGTAACAGTGTGTATTCGGGAGAAGTTTGTTGAACTGCATTATTATGTGACTGTGGTGGAGAAGTTTGTTGAACTGCATTATTATGTGACAGTGTGTATTCGGGAGAAGTTTGTTGAACTGCATTATTATGTGACAGTGTGTATTCGGGAGAAGTTTGTTGAACTGCATTATTATGTGACAGTGTGTATTCGGGAGAAGTTTGTTGAACTGCATTATTATGTAACAGTGTGTATTCGGGAGAAGTTTGTTGAACTGCATTATTATGTGACTGTGGTGGAGAAGTTTGTTGAACTGCATTATTATGTGATAGTGTGTATTCGGGAGAAGTTTGTTGAACTGCATTATTATGTAACAGTGTGTATTCGGGAGAAGTTTGTTGAACTGCATTATTATGTAACAGTGTGTATTCGGGAGAAGTTTGTTGAACTGCATTATTATGTGACTGTGGTGGAGAAGTTTGTTGAACTGCATTATTATGTAACAGTGTGTATTCGGGAGAAGTTTGTTGAACTGCATTATTATGTGATAGTGTGTATTCGGGAGAAGTTTGTTGAACTGCATTATTATGTGACAGTGTGTATTCGGGAGAAGTTTGTTGAACTGCATTATTATGTAACAGTGTGTATTCGGGAGAAGTTTGTTGAACTGCATTATTATGTGACTGTGGTGGAGAAGTTTGTTGAACTGCATTATTATGTGACTGTGGTGGAGAAGTTTGTTGAACTGCATTATTATGTAACAGTGTGTATTCGGGAGAAGTTTGTTGAACTGCATTATTATGTGACAGTGTGTATTCGGGAGAAGTTTGTTGAACTACATTATTATGTGACAGTGTGTATTCGGGAGAAGTTTGTTGAACTGCATTATTATGTAACAGTGTGTATTCGGGAGAAGTTTGTTGAACTGCATTATTATGTGACTGTGGTGGAGAAGTTTGTTGAACTGCATTATTATGTGACTGTGGTGGAGAAGTTTGTTGAACTGCATTATTATGTGACAGTGTGTATTCGGGAGAAGTTTGTTGAACTACATTATTATGTGACAGTGTGTATTCGGGAGAAGTTTGTTGAACTGCATTATTATGTGACAGTGTGTATTCGGGAGAAGTTTGTTGAACTGCATTATTATGTGACTGTGGTGGAGAAGTTTGTTGAACTGCATTATTATGTGACAGTGTGTATTCGGGAGAAGTTTGTTGAACTGCATTATTATGTGACTGTGGTGGAGAAGTTTGTTGAACTGCATTATTATGTGACAGTGGTGGAGAAGTTTGTTGAACCGCATTATTATGTGACAGTGTGTATTCGGGAGAAGTTTGTTGAACTGCATTATTATGTGACAGTGTGTATTCGGGAGAAGTTTGTTGAACTGCATTATTATGTGACTGTGGTGGAGAAGTTTGTTGAACTGCATTATTATGTGACAGTGTGTATTCGGGAGAAGTTTGTTGAACTGCATTATTATGTGACTGTGGTGGAGAAGTTTGTTGAACTGCATTATTATGTGACAGTGTGTATTCGGGAGAAGTTTGTTGAACTGCATTATTATGTGACTGTGGTGGAGAAGTTTGTTGAACTGCATTATTATGTGACAGTGTGTATTCGGGAGAAGTTTGTTGAACTGCATTATTATGTGACTGTGGTGGAGAAGTTTGTTGAACTGCATTATTATGTGACAGTGGTGGAGAAGTTTGTTGAACCGCATTATTATGTGACAGTGGTGGAGAAGTTTGTTGAACTGCATTATTATGTGACAGTGTGTATTCGGGAGAAGTTTGTTGAACTGCATTATTATGTGACTGTGGTGGAGAAGTTTGTTGAACTGCATTATTATGTGACAGTGGTGGAGAAGTTTGTTGAACCGCATTATTATGTGACAGTGTGTATTCGGGAGAAGTTTGTTGAACTGCATTATTATGTGACAGTGTGTATTCGGGAGAAGTTTGTTGAACTGCATTATTATGTGACTGTGGTGGAGAAGTTTGTTGAACTGCATTATTATGTGACAGTGTGTATTCGGGAGAAGTTTGTTGAACTGCATTATTATGTGACTGTGGTGGAGAAGTTTGTTGAACTGCATTATTATGTGACAGTGTGTATTCGGGAGAAGTTTGTTGAACTGCATTATTATGTGACTGTGGTGGAGAAGTTTGTTGAACTGCATTATTATGTGACAGTGTGTATTCGGGAGAAGTTTGTTGAACTGCATTATTATGTGACTGTGGTGGAGAAGTTTGTTGAACTGCATTATTATGTGACAGTGGTGGAGAAGTTTGTTGAACCGCATTATTATGTGACAGTGGTGGAGAAGTTTGTTGAACTGCATTATTATGTGACAGTGTGTATTCGGGAGAAGTTTGTTGAACTGCATTATTATGTGACTGTGGTGGAGAAGTTTGTTGAACTGCATTATTATGTGACAGTGGTGGAGAAGTTTGTTGAACCGCATTATTATGTGACAGTGGTGGAGAAGTTTGTTGAACTGCATTATTATGTGACAGTGTGTATTCGGGAGAAGTTTGTTGAACTGCATTATTATGTGACTGTGGTGGAGAAGTTTGTTGAACTGCATTATTATGTGACAGTGTGTATTCGGGAGAAGTTTGTTGAACTGCATTATTATGTGACTGTGGTGGAGAAGTTTGTTGAACTGCATTATTATGTGACAGTGTGTATTCGGGAGAAGTTTGTTGAACTGCATTATTATGTGACTGTGGTGGAGAAGTTTGTTGAACTGCATTATTATGTGACAGTGTGTATTCGGGAGAAGTTTGTTGAACTGCATTATTATGTGACTGTGGTGGAGAAGTTTGTTGAACTGCATTATTATGTGACTGTGTGTATTCGGGAGAAGTTTGTTGAACTGCATTATTATGTGACAGTGTGTATTCGGGAGAAGTTTGTTGAACTGCATTATTATGTGACTGTGTGTATTCGGGAGAAGTTTGTTGAACTGCATTATTATGTGACTGTGGTGGAGAAGTTTGTTGAACTGCATTATTATGTGACAGTGTGTATTCGGGAGAAGTTTGTTGAACTGCATTATTATGTGACAGTGTGTATTCGGGAGAAGTTTGTTGAACTGCATTATTATGTGACTGTGGTGGAGAAGTTTGTTGAACTGCATTATTATGTGACAGTGTGTATTCGGGAGAAGTTTGTTGAACTGCATTATTATGTAACAGTGTGTATTCGGGAGAAGTTTGTTGAACTGCATTATTATGTGATAGTGTGTATTCGGGAGAAGTTTGTTGAACTGCATTATTATGTAACAGTGTGTATTCGGGAGAAGTTTGTTGAACTGCATTATTATGTGACTGTGGTGGAGAAGTTTGTTGAACTGCATTATTATGTAACAGTGTGTATTCGGGAGAAGTTTGTTGAACTGCATTATTATGTGATAGTGTGTATTCGGGAGAAGTTTGTTGAACTGCATTATTATGTAACAGTGTGTATTCGGGAGAAGTTTGTTGAACTGCATTATTATGTGACTGTGGTGGAGAAGTTTGTTGAACTGCATTATTATGTAACAGTGTGTATTCGGGAGAAGTTTGTTGAACTGCATTATTATGTGACAGTGTGTATTCGGGAGAAGTTTGTTGAACTGCATTATTATGTAACAGTGTGTATTCGGGAGAAGTTTGTTGAACTGCATTATTATGTGACAGTGTGTATTCGGGAGAAGTTTGTTGAACTGCATTATTATGTGACAGTGTGTATTCGGGAGAAGTTTGTTGAACTGCATTATTATGTGACAGTGTGTATTCGGGAGAAGTTTGTTGAACTGCATTATTATGTGACTGTGGTGGAGAAGTTTGTTGAACTGCATTATTATGTGACTGTGGTGGAGAAGTTTGTTGAACTGCATTATTATGTGACAGTGTGTATTCGGGAGTAGTTTGTTGAACTGCATTATTATGTGACAGTGTGTATTCGGGAGAAGTTTGTTGAACTGCATTATTATGTGACAGTGGTGGAGAAGTTTGTTGAACTGCATTATTATGTGACAGTGTGTATTCGGGAGAAGTTTGTTGAACTGCATTATTATGTGACAGTGTGTATTCGGGAGAAGTTTGTTGAACTGCATTATTATGTGACAGTGTGTATTCGGGAGAAGTTTGTTGAACTGCATTATTATGTGACAGTGTGTATTCGGGAGAAGTTTGTTGAACTGCATTATTATGTGACAGTGTGTATTCGGGAGAAGTTTGTTGAACTGCATTATTATGTGACAGTGTGTATTCGGGAGAAGTTTGTTGAACTGCATTATTATGTGACAGTGTGTATTCGGGAGAAGTTTGTTGAACTGCATTATTATGTGACAGTGTGTATTCGGGAGAAGTTTGTTGAACTGCATTATTATGTGACAGTGTGTATTCGGGAGAAGTTTGTTGAACTGCATTATTATGTGACAGTGTGTATTCGGGAGAAGTTTGTTGAACTGCATTATTATGTGACAGTGTGTATTCGGGAGAAGTTTGTTGAACTGCATTATTATGTGACAGTGTGTATTCGGGAGAAGTTTGTTGAACTGCATTATTATGTGACAGTGTGTATTCGGGAGAAGTTTGTTGAACTGCATTATTATGTGACAGTGTGTATTCGGGAGAAGTTTGTTGAACTGCATTATTATGTGACAGTGTGTATTCGGGAGAAGTTTGTTGAACTGCATTATTATGTGACAGTGTGTATTCGGGAGAAGTTTGTTGAACTGCATTATTATGTGACAGTGTGTATTCGGGAGAAGTTTGTTGAACTGCATTATTATGTGACAGTGTGTATTCGGGAGAAGTTTGTTGAACTGCATTATTATGTGACAGTGTGTATTCGGGAGAAGTTTGTTGAACTGCATTATTATGTGACAGTGTGTATTCGGGAGAAGTTTGTTGAACTGCATTATTATGTGACAGTGTGTATTCGGGAGAAGTTTGTTGAACTGCATTATTATGTGACAGTGTGTATTCGGGAGAAGTTTGTTGAACTGCATTATTATGTGACAGTGTGTATTCGGGAGAAGTTTGTTGAACTGCATTATTATGTGACAGTGTGTATTCGGGAGAAGTTTGTTGAACTGCATTATTATGTGACAGTGGTGGAGAAGTTTGTTGAACTGCATTATTATGTGACAGTGTGTATTCGGGAGAAGTTTGTTGAACTGCATTATTATGTGACTGTGGTGGAGAAGTTTGTTGAACTGCATTATTATGTGACTGTGGTGGAGAAGTTTGTTGAACTGCATTATTATGTGACAGTGTGTATTCGGGAGAAGTTCAGTGAACCGCATTATTATGTGACAGTGTGTATTCGGGAGAAGTTTGTTGAACTGCATTATTATGTGACAGTGTGTATTCGGGAGAAGTTCAGTGAACCGCATTATTATGTGACAGTGTGTATTCGGGAGAAGTTTGTTGAACTGCATTATTATGTGACAGTGTGTATTCGGGAGAAGTTTGTTGAACTGCATTATTATGTGACAGTGTGTATTCGGGAGAAGTTTGTTGAACTGCATTATTATGTGACAGTGTGTATTCGGGAGAAGTTTGTTGAACTGCATTATTATGTGACAGTGTGTATTCGGGAGAAGTTTGTTGAACTGCATTATTATGTGACAGTGTGTATTCGGGAGAAGTTTGTTGAACTGCATTATTATGTGACTGTGGGGGAGAAGTTTGTTGAACTGCATTATTATGTGACTGTGGTGGAGAAGTTTGTTGAACTGCATTATTATGTGACAGTGTGTATTCGGGAGAAGTTTGTTGAACTGCATTATTATGTGACAGTGTGTATTCGGGAGAAGTTTGTTGAACTGCATTATTATGTGACAGTGTGTATTCGGGAGAAGTTTGTTGAACTGCATTATTATGTGACTGTGGGGGAGAAGTTTGTTGAACTGCATTATTATGTGACAGTGTGTATTCGGGAGTAGTTTGTTGAACTGCATTATTATGTGACTGTGGGGGAGAAGTTTGTTGAACTGCATTATTATGTGACAGTGTGTATTCGGGAGTAGTTTGTTGAACTGCATTATTATGTGACTGTGGGGGAGAAGTTTGTTGAACTGCATTATTATGTAACAGTGTGTATTCGGGAGAAGTTTGTTGAACTGCATTATTATGTGACAGTGTGTATTCGGGAGAAGTTTGTTGAACTGCATTATTATGTGACAGTGTGTATTCGGGAGAAGTTTGTTGAACTGCATTATTATGTGACTGTGGTGGAGAAGTTTGTTGAACTGCATTATTATGTGACAGTGTGTATTCGGGAGAAGTTTGTTGAACTGCATTATTATGTGACAGTGTGTATTCGGGAGTAGTTCATTGAACTGCATTATTATGTGACAGTGTGTATTCGGGAGAAGTTTGTTGAACTGCATTATTATGTGACAGTGTGTATTCGGGAGAAGTTTGTTGAACTGCATTATTATGTGACAGTGTGTATTCGGGAGAAGTTTGTTGAACTGCATTATTATGTGACAGTGTGTATTCGGGAGAAGTTTGTTGAACTGCATTATTATGTGACAGTGTGTATTCGGGAGTAGTTTGTTGAACTGCATTATTATGTGACTGTGGTGGAGAAGTTTGTTGAACTGCATTATTATGTGACAGTGTGTATTCGGGAGAAGTTTGTTGAACTGCATTATTATGTGACAGTGTGTATTCGGGAGAAGTTTGTTGAACTGCATTATTATGTGACTGTGGTGGAGAAGTTTGTTGAACTGCATTATTATGTGACAGTGTGTATTCGGGAGAAGTTTGTTGAACTGCATTATTATGTGACTGTGGTGGAGAAGTTTGTTGAACTGCATTATTATGTGACAGTGTGTATTCGGGAGAAGTTTGTTGAACTGCATTATTATGTGACAGTGTGTATTCGGGAGAAGTTTGTTGAACTACATTATTATGTGACAGTGTGTATTCGGGAGAAGTTTGTTGAACTACATTATTATGTGACAGTGTGTATTCGGGAGAAGTTTGTTGAACTACATTATTATGTGACTGTGGTGGAGAAGTTTGTTGAACTACATTATTATGTGACAGTGTGTATTCGGGAGAAGTTTGTTGAACTACATTATTATGTGACAGTGTGTATTCGGGAGAAGTTTGTTGAACTGCATTATTATGTGACTGTGGTGGAGAAGTTTGTTGAACTGCATTATTATGTGACAGTGTGTATTCGGGAGAAGTTTGTTGAACTACATTATTATGTGACTGTGGTGGAGAAGTTTGTTGAACTACATTATTATGTGACAGTGTGTATTCGGGAGAAGTTTGTTGAACTACATTATTATGTGACAGTGTGTATTCGGGAGAAGTTTGTTGAACTGCATTATTATGTGACTGTGGTGGAGAAGTTTGTTGAACCGCATTATTATGTGACAGTGTGTATTCGGGAGAAGTTTGTTGAACTGCATTATTATGTGACAGTGTGTATTCGGGAGAAGTTTGTTGAACTGCATTATTATGTGACTGTGGGGGAGAAGTTTGTTGAACTGCATTATTATGTGACAGTGTGTACTTGGGAGAAGTTTGTTGAACTGCATTATTATGTGACAGTGTGTACTTGGGAGAAGTTTGTTGAACTGCATTATTATGTGACAGTGTGTACTTGGGAGAAGTTTGTTGAACTGCATTATTATGTGACAGTGTGTACTTGGGAGAAGTTTGTTGAACTGCATTATTATGTGACAGTGTGTACTTGGGAGAAGTTTGTTGAACTGCATTATTATGTGACAGTGTGTATTCGGGAGAAGTTTGTTGAACTGCATTATTATGTGACAGTGTGTATTCGGGAGAAGTTTGTTGAACTGCATTATTATGTGACAGTGTGTATTCGGGAGAAGTTTGTTGAACTGCATTATTATGTGACAGTGTGTATTCGGGAGAAGTTTGTTGAACTGCATTATTATGTGACAGTGTGTATTCGGGAGAAGTTTGTTGAACTGCATTATTATGTGACTGTGTGTATTCGGGAGAAGTTTGTTGAACTGCATTATTATGTCGAGTGTGTACTTGGGAGAAGTTTGTTGAACTGCATTATTATGTGACAGTGTGTATTCGGGAGAAGTTTGTTGAACTGCATTATTATGTGACTGTGTGTATTCGGGAGAAGTTTGTTGAACTGCATTATTATGTCGAGTGTGTACTTGGGAGAAGTTTGTTGAACTGCATTATTATGTGACAGTGTGTACTCGGGAGAAGTTTGTTGAACTGCATTATTATGTGACAGTGTGTATTCGGGAGTAGTTTGTTGAACTGCATTATTATGTCGAGTGTGTACTTGGGAGAAGTTTGTTGAACTGCATTATTATGTGACAGTGTGTACTCGGGAGAAGTTTGTTGAACTGCATTATTATGTGACAGTGTGTATTCGGGAGAAGTTTGTTGAACTGCATTATTATGTGACAGTGTGTATTCGGGAGAAGTTTGTTGAACTGCATTATTATGTGACAGTGTGTATTCGGGAGAAGTTTGTTGAACTGCATTATTATGTCGAGTGTGTACTTGGGAGAAGTTTGTTGAACTGCATTATTATGTGACAGTGTGTATTCGGGAGAAGTTTGTTGAACTGCATTATTATGTCGAGTGTGTACTTGGGAGAAGTTTGTTGAACTGCATTATTATGTGACAGTGTGTATTCGGGAGAAGTTTGTTGAACCGCATTATTATGTGACAGTGTGTATTCGGGAGAAGTTTGTTGAACCGCATTATTATGTGACAGTGTGTATTCGGGAGAAGTTTGTTGAACTGCATTATTATGTCGAGTGTGTACTTGGGAGAAGTTTGTTGAACCGCATTATTATGTGACAGTGTGTACTTGGGAGAAGTTTGTTGAACTGCATTATTATGTCGAGTGTGTACTTGGGAGAAGTTTGTTGAACCGCATTATTATGTGACAGTGTGTACTTGGGAGAAGTTTGTTGAACCGCATTATTATGTGACAGTGTGTACTTGGGAGAAGTTTGTTGAACCGCATTATTATGTGACAGTGTGTACTTGGGAGAAGTTTGTTGAACTGCATTATTATGTCGAGTGTGTACTTGGGAGAAGTTTGTTGAACTGCATTATTATGTCGAGTGTGTACTTGGGAGAAGTTTGTTGAACCGCATTATTATGTGACAGTGTGTACTTGGGAGAAGTTTGTTGAACTGCATTATTATGTCGAGTGTGTACTTGGGAGAAGTTTGTTGAACTGCATTATTATGTCGAGTGTGTACTTGGGAGAAGTTTGTTGAACTGCATTATTATGTGACAGTGTGTATTCGGGAGAAGTTTGTTGAACTGCATTATTATGTCGAGTGTGTACTTGGGAGAAGTTTGTTGAACCGCATTATTATGTGACAGTGTGTACTTGGGAGAAGTTTGTTGAACTGCATTATTATGTCGAGTGTGTACTTGGGAGAAGTTTGTTGAACCGCATTATTATGTGACAGTGTGTACTTGGGAGAAGTTTGTTGAACCGCATTATTATGTGACAGTGTGTACTTGGGAGAAGTTTGTTGAACCGCATTATTATGTGACAGTGTGTACTTGGGAGAAGTTTGTTGAACCGCATTATTATGTGACAGTGTGTATTCGGGAGAAGTTTGTTGAACTGCATTATTATGTCGAGTGTGTACTTGGGAGAAGTTTGTTGAACCGCATTATTATGTGACAGTGTGTACTTGGGAGAAGTTTGTTGAACTGCATTATTATGTCGAGTGTGTACTTGGGAGAAGTTTGTTGAACCGCATTATTATGTGACAGTGTGTACTTGGGAGAAGTTTGTTGAACCGCATTATTATGTGACAGTGTGTACTTGGGAGAAGTTTGTTGAACCGCATTATTATGTGACAGTGTGTACTTGGGAGAAGTTTGTTGAACCGCATTATTATGTGACAGTGTGTACTTGGGAGAAGTTTGTTGAACCGCATTATTATGTGACAGTGTGTATTCGGGAGAAGTTTGTTGAACTGCATTATTATGTCGAGTGTGTACTTGGGAGAAGTTTGTTGAACCGCATTATTATGTGACAGTGTGTACTTGGGAGAAGTTTGTTGAACTGCATTATTATGTCGAGTGTGTACTTGGGAGAAGTTTGTTGAACCGCATTATTATGTGACAGTGTGTACTTGGGAGAAGTTTGTTGAACCGCATTATTATGTGACAGTGTGTACTTGGGAGAAGTTTGTTGAACCGCATTATTATGTGACAGTGTGTACTTGGGAGAAGTTTGTTGAACCGCATTATTATGTGACAGTGTGTACTTGGGAGAAGTTTGTTGAACTGCATTATTATGTCGAGTGTGTACTTGGGAGAAGTTTGTTGAACTGCATTATTATGTCGAGTGTGTATTAGGGAGAAGTTTGTTGAACTGCATTATTATGTCGAGTGTGTACTTGGGAGTAGTTTGTTGAACTGTATTATTATGTCGAGTGTGTACTTGGGAGAAGTTTATTGAACTACATTATTATGTGACAGTGTGTACTTGGGAGAAGTTTGTTGAACTGCATTATTATGTCGAGTGTGTACTTGGGAGAAGTTTGTTGAACTGCATTATTATGTCGAGTGTGTACTTGGGAGAAGTTTGTTGAACTACATTATTATGTGACAGTGTGTATTCGGGAGAAGTTTGTTGAACTGCATTATTATGTGACAGTGTGTATTCGGGAGAAGTTTGTTGAACTACATTATTATGTGACAGTGTGTATTCGGGAGAAGTTTGTTGAACTACATTATTATGTGACAGTGTGTATTCGGGAGAAGTTTGTTGAACTACATTATTATGTGACAGTGTGTATTCGGGAGAAGTTTGTTGAACTGCATTATTATGTGACAGTGTGTATTCGGGAGAAGTTTGTTGAACTACATTATTATGTGACAGTGTGTATTCGGGAGAAGTTTGTTGAACTACATTATTATGTGACAGTGTGTATTCGGGAGAAGTTTGTTGAACTACATTATTATGTGACAGTGTGTATTCGGGAGAAGTTTGTTGAACTGCATTATTATGTCGAGTGTGTACTTGGGAGAAGTTTGTTGAACTGCATTATTATGTGACAGTGTGTATTCGGGAGAAGTTTGTTGAACTGCATTATTATGTGACAGTGTGTATTCGGGAGAAGTTTGTTGAACTGCATTATTATGTCGAGTGTGTACTTGGGAGAAGTTTGTTGAACTGCATTATTATGTCGAGTGTGTACTTGGGAGAAGTTTGTTGAACTGCATTATTATGTCGAGTGTGTACTTGGGAGAAGTTTGTTGAACTGCATTATTATGTGACAGTGTGTATTCGGGAGAAGTTTGTTGAACTGCATTATTATGTGACAGTGTGTATTCGGGAGAAGTTTGTTGAACTACATTATTATGTGACAGTGTGTATTCGGGAGAAGTTTGTTGAACTACATTATTATGTGACAGTGTGTATTCGGGAGAAGTTTGTTGAACTGCATTATTATGTCGAGTGTGTACTTGGGAGAAGTTTGTTGAACTGCATTATTATGTGACAGTGTGTATTCGGGAGAAGTTTGTTGAACTGCATTATTATGTCGAGTGTGTACTTGGGAGAAGTTTGTTGAACTGCATTATTATGTGACAGTGTGTATTCGGGAGAAGTTTGTTGAACTGCATTATTATGTCGAGTGTGTACTTGGGAGAAGTTTGTTGAACTGCATTATTATGTGACAGTGTGTATTCGGGAGAAGTTTGTTGAACTACATTATTATGTGACAGTGTGTATTCGGGAGAAGTTTGTTGAACTGCATTATTATGTCGAGTGTGTACTTGGGAGAAGTTTGTTGAACTGCATTATTATGTGACAGTGTGTATTCGGGAGAAGTTTGTTGAACTGCATTATTATGTCGAGTGTGTACTTGGGAGAAGTTTGTTGAACTGCATTATTATGTCGAGTGTGTACTTGGGAGAAGTTTGTTGAACTGCATTATTATGTGACAGTGTGTATTCGGGAGAAGTTTGTTGAACTGCATTATTATGTCGAGTGTGTACTTGGGAGAAGTTTGTTGAACTGCATTATTATGTGACAGTGTGTATTCGGGAGAAGTTTGTTGAACTGCATTATTATGTCGAGTGTGTACTTGGGAGAAGTTTGTTGAACTGCATTATTATGTGACAGTGTGTATTCGGGAGAAGTTTGTTGAACTGCATTATTATGTCGAGTGTGTACTTGGGAGAAGTTTGTTGAACTGCATTATTATGTCGAGTGTGTACTTGGGAGAAGTTTGTTGAACTGCATTATTATGTCGAGTGTGTACTTGGGAGAAGTTTGTTGAACTGCATTATTATGTCGAGTGTGTACTTGGGAGAAGTTTGTTGAACTGCATTATTATGTGACAGTGTGTATTCGGGAGAAGTTTGTTGAACTGCATTATTATGTCGAGTGTGTACTTGGGAGAAGTTTGTTGAACTGCATTATTATGTCGAGTGTGTACTTGGGAGAAGTTTGTTGAACTGCATTATTATGTGACAGTGTGTATTCGGGAGAAGTTTGTTGAACTACATTATTATGTGACAGTGTGTATTCGGGAGAAGTTTGTTGAACTGCATTATTATGTCGAGTGTGTACTTGGGAGAAGTTTGTTGAACTGCATTATTATGTGACAGTGTGTATTCGGGAGAAGTTTGTTGAACTACATTATTATGTGACAGTGTGTATTCGGGAGAAGTTTGTTGAACTACATTATTATGTGACAGTGTGTATTCGGGAGAAGTTTGTTGAACTGCATTATTATGTCGAGTGTGTACTTGGGAGAAGTTTGTTGAACTGCATTATTATGTCGAGTGTGTACTTGGGAGAAGTTTGTTGAACTGCATTATTATGTGACAGTGTGTATTCGGGAGAAGTTTGTTGAACTACATTATTATGTGACAGTGTGTATTCGGGAGAAGTTTGTTGAACTGCATTATTATGTCGAGTGTGTACTTGGGAGAAGTTTGTTGAACTGCATTATTATGTGACAGTGTGTATTCGGGAGAAGTTTGTTGAACTGCATTATTATGTGACAGTGTGTATTCGGGAGAAGTTTGTTGAACTGCATTATTATGTGACAGTGTGTATTCGGGAGAAGTTTGTTGAACTGCATTATTATGTGACAGTGTGTATTCGGGAGAAGTTTGTTGAACTGCATTATTATGTGACAGTGTGTATTCGGGAGAAGTTTGTTGAACTACATTATTATGTGACAGTGTGTATTCGGGAGAAGTTTGTTGAACTGCATTATTATGTCGAGTGTGTACTTGGGAGAAGTTTGTTGAACTGCATTATTATGTGACAGTGTGTATTCGGGAGAAGTTTGTTGAACTGCATTATTATGTCGAGTGTGTACTTGGGAGAAGTTTGTTGAACTGCATTATTATGTCGAGTGTGTACTTGGGAGAAGTTTGTTGAACTGCATTATTATGTGACAGTGTGTATTCGGGAGAAGTTTGTTGAACTACATTATTATGTGACAGTGTGTATTCGGGAGAAGTTTGTTGAACTGCATTATTATGTCGAGTGTGTACTTGGGAGAAGTTTGTTGAACTGCATTATTATGTGACAGTGTGTATTCGGGAGAAGTTTGTTGAACTACATTATTATGTGACAGTGTGTATTCGGGAGAAGTTTGTTGAACTACATTATTATGTGACAGTGTGTATTCGGGAGAAGTTTGTTGAACTGCATTATTATGTCGAGTGTGTATTCGGGAGAAGTTTGTTGAACTGCATTATTATGTGACAGTGTGTATTCGGGAGAAGTTTGTTGAACCGCATTATTATGTGACAGTGTGTATTCGGGAGTAGTTTGTTGAACTGCATTATTATGTGACAGTGTGTATTCGGGAGAAGTTTGTTGAACTGCATTATTATGTCGAGTGTGTATTCGGGAGAAGTTTGTTGAACTGCATTATTATGTGACAGTGTGTATTCGGGAGAAGTTTGTTGAACCGCATTATTATGTGACAGTGTGTATTCGGGAGAAGTTTGTTGAACTGCATTATTATGTGACAGTGTGTATTCGGGAGAAGTTTGTTGAACTGCATTATTATGTGACAGTGTGTACTTGGGAGAAGTTTGTTGAACTGCATTATTATGTGACAGTGTGTATTCGGGAGAAGTTTGTTGAACTGCATTATTATGTGACAGTGTGTATTCGGGAGAAGTTTGTTGAACTGCATTATTATGTGACAGTGTGTATTCGGGAGAAGTTTGTTGAACCGCATTATTATGTGACAGTGTGTATTCGGGAGAAGTTTGTTGAACTGCATTATTATGTGACAGTGTGTATTCGGGAGAAGTTTGTTGAACTGCATTATTATGTGACAGTGTGTACTTGGGAGAAGTTTGTTGAACTGCATTATTATGTGACAGTGTGTACTCGGGAGAAGTTTGTTGAACTGCATTATTATGTGACAGTGTGTACTTGGGAGAAGTTTGTTGAACTGCATTATTATGTGACAGTGTGTACTTGGGAGAAGTTTGTTGAACTGCATTATTATGTGACAGTGTGTACTCGGGAGAAGTTTGTTGAACTGCATTATTATGTGACAGTGTGTACTTGGGAGAAGTTTGTTGAACTGCATTATTATGTGACAGTGTGTACTTGGGAGAAGTTTGTTGAACTGCATTATTATGTGACAGTGTGTACTTGGGAGAAGTTTGTTGAACTGCATTATTATGTGACAGTGTGTACTCGGGAGAAGTTTGTTGAACTGCATTATTATGTGACAGTGTGTACTTGGGAGAAGTTTGTTGAACTGCATTATTATGTGACAGTGTGTATTCGGGAGAAGTTTGTTGAACTGCATTATTATGTGACAGTGTGTATTCGGGAGTAGTTTGTTGAACTGCATTATTATGTGACAGTGTGTATTCGGGAGAAGTTTGTTGAACTGCATTTATGTAACAGTGTGTATTCGGGAGAAGTTTGTTGAACTGCATTATTATGTCGAGTGTGTATTCGGGAGAAGTTTGTTGAACTGCATTATTATGTGACAGTGTGTATTCGGGAGAAGTTTGTTGAACCGCATTATTATGTGACAGTGTGTATTCGGGAGAAGTTTGTTGAACTGCATTATTATGTCGAGTGTGTATTCGGGAGAAGTTTGTTGAACTGCATTATTATGTGACAGTGTGTATTCGGGAGAAGTTTGTTGAACCGCATTATTATGTGACAGTGTGTATTCGGGAGTAGTTTGTTGAACTGCATTATTATGTGACAGTGTGTATTCGGGAGAAGTTTGTTGAACTGCATTATTATGTCGAGTGTGTATTCGGGAGAAGTTTGTTGAACTGCATTATTATGTGACAGTGTGTATTCGGGAGAAGTTTGTTGAACCGCATTATTATGTGACAGTGTGTATTCGGGAGAAGTTTGTTGAACTGCATTATTATGTCGAGTGTGTATTCGGGAGTAGTTTGTTGAACTGCATTATTATGTGACAGTGTGTATTCGGGAGAAGTTTGTTGAACTGCATTTATGTAACAGTGTGTATTCGGGGGAAGTTTGTTGAACTGCATTTATGTAACAGTGTGTATTCGGGGGAAGTTTGTTGAACTGCATTTATGTGACAGTGTGTATTCGGGAGAAGTTTGTTGAACTGCATTTATGTGACAGTGTGTATTCGGGAGAAGTTTGTTGAACTGCATTATTATGTGACAGTGTGTATTCGGGAGAAGTTTGTTGAACTGCATTTATGTGACAGTGTGTATTCGGGAGAAGTTTGTTGAACTGCATTATTATGTCGAGTGTGTATTCGGGAGAAGTTTGTTGAACTGCATTTATGTGACAGTGTGCATTCGGGAGAAGTTTGTTGAACTGCATTTATGTGACAGTGTGTATTCGGGAGAAGTTTGGTGAACTGCATTTATGTGACAGTGTGTATTCGGGTGAAGTTTGTTGAACTGCATTTATGAGACAGTGTGTATTCGGGAGAAGTTTGTTGAACTGCATTTATGTGACAGTGTGTATTCGGGAGAAGTTTGTTGAACTGCATTTATGTGACAGTGTGTATTCGGGAGAAGTTTGATGAACTGCATTTATGTGACAGTGTGTATCCGGGAGAAGTTTGTTGAACTACATTATTATGTGACAGTGTGTATTCGGGAGAAGTTTGGTGAACTGCATTTATGTGACAGTGTGTAATCGGGAGAAGTTTGGTGAACTGCATTTATGTGACAGTGTGTAATCGGGAGAAGTTTGGTGAACTGCATTTATGTGACAGTGTGTATTCGGGAGAAGTTTGTTGAACTGCATTTATGAGACAGTGTGTATTCGGGAGAAGTTTGTTGAACTGCATTTATGTGACAGTGTGCATTCGGGAGAAGTTTGTTGAACTGCATTTATGTGACAGTGTGTATTCGGGAGAAGTTTGGTGAACTGCATTTATGTGACAGTGTGTATTCGGGTGAAGTTTGTTGAACTGCATTTATGAGACAGTGTGTATTCGGGAGAAGTTTGTTGAACTGCATTTATGTGACAGTGTGTATTCGGGAGAAGTTTGTTGAACTGCATTTATGTGACAGTGTGTATTCGGGAGAAGTTTGATGAACTGCATTTATGTGACAGTGTGTATTCGGGAGAAGTTTGGTGAACTGCATTTATGTGACAGTGTGTAATCGGGAGAAGTTTGTTGAACTGCATTTATGTGACAGTGTGTATTCGGGAGAAGTTTGGTGAACTGCATTTATGTGACAGTGTGCATTCGGGAGAAGTTTGGTGAACTGCATTTATGTGACAGTGTGTATTTGGGAGAAGTTTGGTGAACTGCATTTATGTGACAGTGTGTATCCGGGAGAAGTTTGTTGAACTACATTATTATGTGACAGTGTGTATTCGGGAGAAGTTTGGTGAACTGCATTTATGTGACAGTGTGTAATCGGGAGAAGTTTGGTGAACTGCATTTATGTGACAGTGTGTAATCGGGAGAAGTTTGGTGAACTGCATTTATGTGACAGTGTGTATTCGGGAGAAGTTTGGTGAACTGCATTTATGTGACAGTGTGTAATCGGGAGAAGTTTGGTGAACTGCATTTATGTGACAGTGTGTAATCGGGAGAAGTTTGGTGAACTGCATTTATGTGACAGTGTGTATTCGGGAGAAGTTTGTTGAACTGCATTATTATGTGACAGTGTGTATTCGGGAGAAGTTTGTTGAACTGCATTTATGTGATAGTGTGTAATCGGGAGAAGTTTGTTGAACTGCATTTATGTGACAGTGTGTATTCGGGAGAAGTTTGGTGAACTGCATTTATGTGACAGTGTGCATTCGGGAGAAGTTTGGTGAACTGCATTTATGTGACAGTGTGTATTCGGGAGAAGTTTGGTGAACTGCATTTATGTGACAGTGTGTATTCGGGAGAAGTTTGTTGAACTGCATTTATGTGACAGTGTGTATTCGGGAGAAGTTTGGTGAACTGCATTTATGTGACAGTGTGCATTCGGGAGAAGTTTGGTGAACTGCATTTATGTGACAGTGTGTATTTGGGAGAAGTTTGGTGAACTGCATTTATGTGACAGTGTGTATTCGGGAGAAGTTGAGAAGTTTGGTGAACTGCATTTATGTGACAGTGTGTATTCGGGAGAAGTTTGGTGAACTGCATTTATGTGATAGTGTGTATTCGGGAGACGTTTGTTGAACTGCATTTATGTAACAGTGTGTATTCGGGAGAAGTTTGTTGAACTGCCTTTATGTGACAGTGTGTATTCGGGAGAAGTTTGTTGAACTGCCTTTATGTGACAGTGTGTATTCGGGAGAAGTTTGGTGAACTGCATTTATGTGACAGTGTGTATCCGGGAGAAGTTTGGTGAACTGCATTTATGTGACAGTGTGTATTCGGGAGAAGTTTGTTGAACTGCATTTATGTGACAGTGTGTATTCGGGAGAAGTTTGTTGAACTGCATTTATGTGACAGTGTGTATTCGGGGAAGTTTGGTGAACTGCATTTATGTGACAGTGTGTATTCGGGTGAAGTTTGGTGAACTGCATTTATGTGACAGTGTGCATTCGGGAGAAGTTTGTTGAACTGCATTTATGTGACAGTATGTATTCGGGGGAAGTTTGGTGAACTGCATTTATGTGACAGTGTGTATTCGGGGAAGTTTGGTGAACTGCATTTATGTGACAGTGTGTATTCGGGTGAAGTTTGGTGAACTGCATTTATGTGACAGTGTGCATTCGGGAGAAGTTTGTTGAACTGCATTTATGTGACAGTGTGTATTCGGGGGAAGTTTGGTGAACTGCATTAATGTGACAGTGTGTATTCGGGGAAGTTTGGTGAACTGCATTTATGTGACAGTGTGTATTCGGGTGAAGTTTGGTGAACTGCATTTATGTGACAGTGTGCATTCGGGAGAAGTTTGTTGAACTGCATTTATGTGACAGTGTGTATTCGGGGGAAGTTTGGTGAACTGCATTTATGTGACAGTGTGCATCCGGGAGAAGTTTGTTGAACTGCATTTATGTGACAGTGTGCAATCGGGAGAAGTTTGGTGAACTGAATTTATGTGACAGTGTGCATTAGGGGGAAGTTTGGTGAACTGCATATATGTGATAATGTGCATTCGGGGGAAGTTTGGTGAACTGCATTTATGTGACAGTGTGCATTCGAGGGAAGTTTGGTGAACTGCATTTATGTGACAGTGTGCATTCGGGGGAAGTTTAGTGAACTGCATTTATGTGATAATGTGCATTCGGGGGAAGTTTGGTGAACTGCATTTATGTGATAATGTGCATTCGGGGGAAGTTTGGTGAACTGCATTTATGTGACAGTGTGCATTCGGGGGAAGTTTGTTGAACTGCATTTATGTGACAGTGTGTATTCGGGGGAAGTTTGGTGAACTGCATTTATGTGACAGTGTGCATCCGGGAGAAGTTTGTTGAACTGCATTTATGTGACAGTGTGCAATCGGGAGAAGTTTGGTGAACTGCATTTATTTGACAGTGTGTATTCGGGTGAAGTTTGTTGAACTGCATTTATGTGACAGTGTGCATTCGGGAGAAGTTTGGTGAACTGCATTTATGTGACAGTGTGTATTCGGGGGAAGTTTGGTGAACTGCATTTATGTGACAGTGTGCATCCGGGAGAAGTTTGTTGAACTGCATTTATGTGACAGTGTGTATTCGGGGGAAGTTTGTTGAACTGCATTTATGTGACAGTGTGTATTCGGGGGAAGTTTGGTGAACTGCATTTATGTGACAGTGTGCATTCGGGAGAAGTTTGTTGAACTGCATTTATGTGACAGTGTGCAATCGGGAGAACTTTGGTGAACTGCATTTATGTGACAGTGTGTATTCGGGTGAAGTTTGTTGAACTGCATTTATGTGACAGTGTGCAATCGGGAGAAGTTTGGTGAATTGAATTTATGTGACAGTGTGCATTAGGGGGAAGTTTGTTGAGCTGCATTTATGTGACAGTGTGCATCCGGGAGAAGTTTGGTGAACTGAATTTATGTGACAGTGTGCATTCGGGGGAAGTTTGGTGAACTGCATTTATGTGATAATGTGCATTCGGGGGAAGTTTGGTGAACTGCATTTATGTGACAGTGTGCATTCGGGGGAAGTTTGGTGAACTGCATTTATGTGACAGTGTGCATTCGGGGGAAGTTTGGTGAACTGCATTTATGTGATAATGTGCATTCGGGGGAAGTTTGGTGAACTGCATTTATGTGATAATGTGCATTCGGGGGAAGTTTGGTGAACTGCATTTATGTGACAGTGTGCATTCGGGGGAAGTTTGGTGAACTGCATTTATGTGACAGTGTGTATTCGGGGGAAGTTTGGTGAACTGCATTTATGTGACAGTGTGGATTCGGGGGAAGTTTGGTAAACTGCATTTATGTGACAGTATGTATTCGGGGGAAGTTTGGTGAACTGCATTTATGTGACAGTGTGTATTCGGGGGAAGTTTGGTGAACTGCATTTATGTGACAGTGTGGATTCGGGGGAAGTTTGGTAAACTGCATTTATGTGACAGTATGTATTCGGGGGAAGTTTGGTGAACTGCATTTATGTGACAGTGTGTATTCGGGTGAAGTTTGGTAAACTGCATTTATGTGACAGTGTGTATTCGGGAGAAGTTTGTTGAACTGCATTTATGTGACAGTGTGTATTCGGGGGAAGTTTGTTGAACTGCATTTATGTGACAGTGTGGATTCGGGGGAAGTTTGGTAAACTGCATTTATGTGACAGTATGTATTTGTTGAACTGCATTTATGTGACAGTGTGCAATCGGGAGAAGTTTGGTGAACTGCATTTATGTGACAGTGTGGATTCGGGGGAAGTTTGGTAAACTGCATTTATGTGACAGTATGTATTCGGGGGAAGTTTGGTGAACTGCATTTATGTGACAGTGTGTATTCGGGTGAAGTTTGGTAAACTGCATTTATGTGACAGTATGTATTCGGGGGAAGTTTGTTGAACTGCATTTATGTGACAGTGTGGATTCGGGGGAAGTTTGGTAAACTGCATTTATGTGACAGTATGTAATCGGGGGAAGTTTGTTGAACTGCATTTATGTGACAGTGTGCAATCGGGAGAAGTTTGTTGAACTGCATTTATGTGACAGTGTGCATTCGGGGGAAGTTTGGTGAACTGCATTTATGTGATAATGTGCATTCGGGGGAAGTTTGGTGAACTGCATTTATGTGATAATGTGCATTCGGGGGAAGTTTGGTGAACTGCATTTATGTGACAGTGTGCATTCGGGGGAAGTTTGGTGAACTGCATTTATGTGACAGTGTGTATTCGGGGGATGTTTGGTGAACTGCATTTATGTGACAGTGTGCATTCGGGGGAAGTTTGGTGAACTGCATTTATGTGATAATGTGCATTCGGGGGAAGTTTGGTGAACTGCATTTATGTGATAATGTGCATTCGGGGGAAGTTTGGTGAACTGCATTTATGTGACAGTGCGCATTCGGGGGAAGTTTGGTGAACTGCATTTATGTGACAGTGTGTATTCGGGGGAAGTTTGGTGAACTGCATTTATGTGACAGTGTGGATTCGGGGGAAGTTTGGTAAACTGCATTTATGTGACAGTATGTATTCGGGGGAAGTTTGGTGAACTGCATTTATGTGACAGTGTGTATTCGGGGGAAGTTTGGTGAACTGCATTTATGTGACAGTGTGGATTCGGGGGAAGTTTGGTAAACTGCATTTATGTGACAGTATGTATTCGGGGGAAGTTTGGTGAACTGCATTTATGTGACAGTGTGTATTCGGGTGAAGTTTGGTAAACTGCATTTATGTGACAGTATGTATTCGGGGGAAGTTTGTTGAACTGCATTTATGTGACAGTGTGGATTCGGGGGAAGTTTGGTAAACTGCATTTATGTGACAGTATGTATTTGTTGAACTGCATTTATGTGACAGTGTGCAATCGGGAGAAGTTTGGTGAACTGCATTTATGTGACAGTGTGGATTCGGGGGAAGTTTGGTAAACTGCATTTATGTGACAGTATGTATTCGGGGGAAGTTTGGTGAACTGCATTTATGTGACAGTGTGTATTCGGGTGAAGTTTGGTAAACTGCATTTATGTGACAGTATGTATTCGGGGGAAGTTTGTTGAACTGCATTTATGTGACAGTGTGGATTCGGGGGAAGTTTGGTAAACTGCATTTATGTGACAGTATGTAATCGGGGGAAGTTTGTTGAACTGCATTTATGTGACAGTGTGCAATCGGGAGAAGTTTGTTGAACTGCATTTATGTGACAGTGTGTATTCGGGGGAAGTTTGGTGAACTGCATTTATGTGACAGTGTGTATTCGGGGGAAGTTTGGTAAACTGCATTTATGTGACAGTATGTATTCGGGGGAAGTTTGGTGAACTGCATTTATGTGACAGTGTGTATTCGGGTGAAGTTTGTTGAACTGCATTTATGTGACAGTGTGCAATCGGGAGAAGTTTGTTGAACTGCATTTATGTGACAGTGTGTATTCGGGGGAAGTTTGGTGAACTGCATTTATGTGACAGTGTGTATTCGGGGAAGTTTGGTGAACTGCATTTATGTGACAGTGTGTATTCGGGTGAAGTTTGTTGAACTGCATTTATGTGACAGTGTGTATTCGGGGGAAGTTTGGTGAACTGCATTTATGTGACAGTGTGTATTCGGGGAAGTTTGGTGAACTGCATTTATGTGACAGTGTGTATTCGGGTGAAGTTTGGTGAACTGCATTTATGTGACAGTGTGCATTCGGGAGAAGTTTGTTGAACTGCATTTATGTGACAGTGTGTATTCGGGGGAAGTTTGGTGAACTGCATTTATGTGACAGTGTGTATTCGGGGAAGTTTGGTGAACTGCATTTATGTGACAGTGTGTATTCGGGTGAAGTTTGGTGAACTGCATTTATGTGACAGTGTGCATTCGGGAGAAGTTTGTTGAACTGCATTTATGTGACAGTGTGTATTCGGGGGAAGTTTGGTGAACTGCATTTATGTGACAGCGTGTATTCGGGGAAGTTTGGTGAACTGCATTTATGTGACAGTGTGTATTCGGGTGAAGTTTGGTGAACTGCATTTATGTGACAGTGTGCATTCGGGAGAAGTTTGTTGAACTGCATTTATGTGACAGTGTGTATTCGGGGGAAGTTTGGTGAACTGCATTTATGTGACAGTGTGCATCCGGGAGAAGTTTGTTGAACTGCATTTATGTGACAGTGTGCAATCGGGAGAAGTTTGGTGAACTGAATTTATGTGACAGTGTGCATTAGGGGGAAGTTTGGTGAACTGCATTTATGTGATAATGTGCATTGGGGGAAGTTTGGTGAACTGCATTTATGTGACAGTGTGCATTCGAGGGAAGTTTGGTGAACTGCATTTATGTGACAGTGTGCATTCGGGGGAAGTTTGGTGAACTGCATTTATGTGATAATGTGCATTCGGGGGAAGTTTGGTGAACTGCATTTATGTGATAATGTGCATTCGGGGGAAGTTTGGTGAACTGCATTTATGTGACAGTGTGCATTCGGGGGAAGTTTGTTGAACTGCATTTATGTGACAGTGTGTATTCGGGGGAAGTTTGGTGAACTGCATTTATGTGACAGTGTGCATCCGGGAGAAGTTTGTTGAACTGCATTTATGTGACAGTGTGCAATCGGGAGAAGTTTGGTGAACTGCATTTATGTGACAGTGTGTATTCGGGTGAAGTTTGTTGAACTGCATTTATGTGACAGTGTGCATTCGGGAGAAGTTTGGTGAACTGCATTTATGTGACAGTGTGTATTCGGGGGAAGTTTGGTGAACTGCATTTATGTGACAGTGTGCATCCGGGAGAAGTTTGTTGAACTGCATTTATGTGACAGTGTGCAATCGGGAGAAGTTTGGTGAACTGCATTTATGTGACAGTGTGTATTCGGGTGAAGTTTGTTGAACTGCATTTATGTGACAGTGTGGATTCGGGGGAAGTTTGGTGAACTGCATTTATGTGACAGTGTGCATCCGGGAGAAGTTTGTTGAACTGCATTTATGTGACAGTGTGCAATCGGGAGAAGTTTGGTGAACTGCATTTATGTGACAGTGTGTATTCTGGTGAAGTTTGTTGAACTGCATTTATGTGACAGTGTGCAATCGGGAGAAGTTTGGTGAATTGAATTTATGTGACAGTGTGCATTAGGGGGAAGTTTGTTGAGCTGCATTTATGTGACAGTGTGCATCCGGGAGAAGTTTGGTGAACTGAATTTATGTGACAGTGTGCATTCGGGGGAAGTTTGGTGAACTGCATTTATGTGATAATGTGCATTCGGGGGAAGTTTGGTGAACTGCATTTATGTGACAGTGTGCATTCGGGGGAAGTTTGGTGAACTGCATTTATGTGACAGTGTGCATTCGGGGGAAGTTTGGTGAACTGCATTTATGTGATAATGTGCATTCGGGGGAAGTTTGGTGAACTGCATTTATGTGATAATGTGCATTCGGGGGAAGTTTGGTGAACTGCATTTATGTGACAGTGTGCATTCGGGGGAAGTTTGGTGAACTGTATTTATGTGATAGTGTGCATTCGGGAGAAGTTTGGTGAACTGCATTTATGTGACAGTGTGCATCCGGGAGAAGTTTGGTGAACTGAATTTATGTGACAGTGTGCATTCGGGGGAAGTTTGGTGAACTGCATTTATGTGATAGTGTGCATTCGGGAGAAGTTTGGTGAACTGCATTTATTTGACAGTGTGCATTCGGGAGAAGTTTGGTGAACTGAATTTATGTGACAGTGTGCATTCGGGGGAAGTTTGGTGAACTGCATTTATGTGATAGTGTGCATTCTGGAGAAGTTTGGTGAACTGCATTTATGTGACAGTGTGCATCCGGGAGAAGTTTGGTGAACTGAATTTATGTGACAGTGTGCATTCGGGGGAAGTTTGGTGAACTGCATTTATGTGACTGTGTGCAATCGGGTGAAGTTTGTTGAACTGCATTTATGTGACAGTGTGCATTCGGGGGAAGTTTGGTGAACTGCATTTATGTGACAGTGTGCATTAGGGGGAAGTTTGGTGAACTGCATTTATGTGACAGTGTGCATTAGGGGGAAGTTTGGTGAACTGCATCTATGTGACAGTGTGCATTCGGGGGAAGTTTGGTGAACTGCGTTTATGTGACAGTGTGCATTCGGGAGAAGTTTGGTGAACTGCATTTATGTGACAGTGTGCATTCGGGGTAAGTTTGGTGAACTGCATTTATGTGACAGTGTGCATTAGGGGGAAGTTTGGTGAACTGCATTTATGTGACAGTGTGCATTAGGGGGAAGTTTGGTGAACTGCATTTATGTGACAGTGTGCATTAGGGGGAAGTTTGGTGAACTGCATTTATGTGACAGTGTGCATTAGGGGGAAGTTTGGTGAACTGCATTTATGTGACAGTGTGCATTCGGGGGAAGTTTGGTGAACTGCATTTATGTGACAGTGTGCATTAGGGGGAAGTTTGGTGAACTGCATTTATGTGACAGTGTGCATTAGGGGGAAGTTTGGTGAACTGCATTTATGTGACAGTGTGCATTCGGGGGAAGTTTGGTGAACTGCATTTTTGCAGTGAATCCAAACTTCCCCCTTTGAGATATCATATACTTAAGACATGCTAGGTTGTCAGGGAAATATTTGTTACTGTCACACTTTGCTTCCATTTATCCTATCCTATATTATTACTCCAGTCAGATAAGAGATAATAATCGGTGATTTAGAACTCTAAACTATCTTTCATGCAAACAAAATTCTAACTAAAGATGTATGAATGACCATGACTATGACTATGGAAATAAATTTTTTAAATATAATAAAATATCAAATATTTGGGGAGGAGTCCACGTTAAACAACAAAACAATTATTTCGTTACATACATTAAATAACGTTCTATGTTTTTCTTCCTCTCATAATAAAATATAATAATGAAATATATCTGATTGCAGTAACATTTCACAACCAAAATGTTTCAGTGTGAAAAGGGTACCACACCCCGCCCAAACAGCCGCAAACGCATAGCCAACAAATTTAATATAAGGTAACATACATGTTGGGTTCATGACGAGTGAAAATTGATCGTGTGTAATATAAACTATAAATTGTAAGTCCTGCTATCCTCCACTTCCTTACCCTATGCAATTGTTATTGTTAATCGAATATTGGAGCGGCTTTCTCTCGTTATATATTCCGATCTTATGGCTTCCGACAATTATGGCTTCCGACATACACACACATAGACTTTTGGAAAACGGCCATAGTATAATTATAACAGTTCTCTGATAGCTCGCAGTTCTGATTCGCCCCACAATGAGTTATACTTATTTTATCTTTCTTCATTAGTTCTGGTTTGGTTGACTACATACAACAGCTGCTCGCAGTTTGTAGAATAAGTAACCATCATCCGAAACTTCAGCAAGCAGAGCTGGATGGCACACTTAGTTCTATTTTGTCATCACACACATGACGTTTGTATCCAGTGACAATGATAATATCATCTGCGGCATGTTGTTGTGTTGAGAGTGAGTACGAACCACTTGTGCAAGAACACATAATATCCATAGCATTCCATGAACGATATATATTGTTGAATCTTTGTGAAATTCTCAGAAAATCTTGAATCTTCTTACTTATGATACAATGAAAAACAAAGATGAGAAAACCTTGGGCGCTGTTCAAAATAATAAATGTATAAGTAAATATTGACGATGTAATGCTGTCGTCTGCAACGAGAACATAGAATCCTGAAATCCATGTTAAACCCAATAGTAGAAAACCAGTAATCGAGGTAGTGACTAAACTGCGGACCGTTTTGGTTTTGTTTTTCTTCTTATAAATGTCTCGAATAGCCAAACTATAACTAACTATGTTGACGATAATAGCGATACCAATGGGAGCAATGAACGACCAATATATTGTCGGCCTCGTTATCCAGCATAGGTTTCCTCCAGCATCTATTCTGTAGTTGTCTGGAGAAATAGAGATTACTGATGAGCAAATTAAAGCTGGAATTATCAAAACTGGAATGTGAGCTTTCCGCAAAAATCGATGTGGTGTGGCACTGAGTGCTCGAATTAGCCTCAACAGTAACTTATCTGTACAAACAATCTCACCTGGGACCAACACAATATTTAATAGAAGAAAGTAAGAATATACGCACATCCAACCCCAAACAACTAACAGCGAGTAATGAGTAAGAATTCCCATAGCTCTGCATAAATTATGATTGTAATAATCATTGAAATATTTAACAATAATCCCATTAACCATAAATATTATGGTAAAGATTAGCAAATATATGCAAAAGAGCAAATACAGTTTTTGAGACATTTCTTTTAACCATTTCTTATGAAAGGCGAATATAGCGATGTAGAGAATCAATCCTATGATTGATAATGTCGATCCAATGATGCTTAATATTTCTTGAGCGTTCGTAGTCTCTTTTCCACCCATTAAAACGGCAAAATTTGTTAAATGATTACATTCACATACTGAATAATCATTGGTTGATTCGCTGGCTAAACGTGTGCATCCATATTGTGACCAGTCCTCTGCTGTATCATTCCAAAACACACACTTTGGGTCATTGTAATTTGTTTTACTGTGAGGCAAAGTAAATTGTACTGAATATTTTTTAAAAGTATCTGAAATACGAAAGTTCTTAAATTTTATCGACAATACTGGGGAATTTAATATTTGTTTTATTGAATTAGGATCTTTTTTTGGGACTTTGAAAAATATAGAATTGTAGTAGAGAAGTAAACCAATAAGAGAATCATTTCTTTTCATGTCCTCTTCAAGACCTTTCCATGAAAATTTTAATTCCATTTGCATTGCATCATTTGTTTCAAAGCTATTCATAAAACCAATAGAGTAATCTAAAGTGAATTCGTCATCAACAATATATTTGTTTACTTTGTTCGTAGATATTATAATATTATCTGTAATTATAGGATTATTCGTGCCATTAATAATGTGTGTCACAGAAAGCTTTTCTAATGATTTAACTAGGCCAACACCTTGGAATAAGGTTTCATCAATTATGTTGTTATTTTCTTGGGCTACCAATCTGCTTGCTATCTCAACAAAACGTTTAAATGACTTTTCATCTACCCTCCCATTATCTATTAGATAATCTATATAATTCACAGCATCTTTAATACTTGTTTCATTAAATTCATTATTAACATTAATATCAAAAATGGATTTAATGGATTTGTCTGTATTGCATTTATCATCACCAGTGAACACTTCCTCCCAATTGGTCTTTTCATTACATTCTCTTGTAACCAAAATGGAAGTATTCGATAAACAAGGAATAATTTCAGTTTCTCTTGTAATATTCGTGTATCCGCCCCTTATTTTTGATAAACAGTAGCAAGTATTATTTATATCAATAGAAACAAGGTCAAATTCGTTTAACCTTACAGTATATTGTCTTTTACAATTAGGATGTATAGAATTTAAACTGCCTGTTATTTCAGTGGAGTTGAAGAAAGGAGAAGGTTCTCGGATTCCTAGAAGCTCAAAAAAATTGAGATTTGGAAATGCATTAATAATATCTTCAATAATATATTGGGTGATTACTGCGATATGACTGTCAACCTCCATATAAAGTTTGTTTAATTTATGTTCAGTTACTGTCGAATTCGGAATATCTATGTACTCCAAATAATTTCCAGTTATATCTAGGATTTCCATATTAGGAAAGCTTAATAAAAGATTTAAGTCAATAGAGGTAATTTTGTTATCATTCAGTTGCATAATTTTCAATGACGGTAACATGGGACTGAGGTATGGTATATTGTATAGTTCAATAGATTGGACTTGTAGACTTTCTAGTAATCTATTAGCTTCAAATGTGTCGGGGAGTATATTCATGAATTGATTTGAATTGGAGAAATTCAATTGATGTACAACCAATGATATAAGATTTGGGAATTCGTTGCAAACATGTTTTAAATCTTCTGGATCATTATTGATGTCGTAAAGCACGAGATCTGTTGTAGTTGTTGTTAATACCGTTGTGTCATTGATTGAAATCAAAGCAATAAGTAATGGCCCGTCACTGTATGAACAAATTATAGTCGAGTTGCTTTGGCAGCATTCATTGCTCATCTGTATAGTGCTATAATTGCACTCTTGCCGACCAGGTATTGAACATAGAGAACATAATATTAAACATAGGCAAATTAACCAGAAAATCATATTCATATTAATAATATTCTTGTCATTTACGTGAAATTCAGTTGGGTGCCTTTGAAACTTAATTACTAATTGAATGTGTAATCAGGTAACTATAGTAACTATAGGATATCATATAATTATTGCTTATACTTACAATTATTTACACTATATTAATAAATATACAGTATAATAAGGATAGATTTATTAGCATCAACCATGCCATGGTTATATATATTGTGTATTACAGTATATTATTATTATCCCAAAGGTTATATATGCATTTTAACCAATCTGAATACGGCATCTTAATGATTTAAAATTTTTTAATGGAAATAATAATCTTATCGGTGGCCAAATTTAAATTAATTATTCCATTATGTAGGTTAATAAACACGCGATATTATTAATATTATAGATGTATTTAATAAATTATATTTCGTTTCCACAACATTTGTTACTAAAAAGAAAACCCAGAATCTGGCTGTTGTTATTGATAGATTCAAAACGAAACTGAATAAACTTTAATTTTAACAAAAAGACCCGCTCGATCGGGGTTTGAACACAGAACATTCACATCACATGACTCATGCATGTGGTTAGTTACCCTGTAACCTGCTCCTTTCCCTCCATTGTTAACAACATCGTTTATTGTTTTGGTTAGAAAAAGCCATCTCTATAACATGCTCCTTTCCCTCTATTGGTAGCAACATCGTTTATTGTTTTGGTTAGAAAAAGCCATCTCTGTAACCTGCTCCTTTCCCTCTATTGGTAGCAACATCGTTTATTGTTTTGGTAAGGTGTCTGTAACCTGCTCCTTTCCCTCAATTGGTAACAACATCGTTTATTGTTTTGGTTAGAAAAAGCCATCTCTATAACATGCTCCTTTCCCTCTATTGGTAGCAACATCGTTTATTGTTTTGGTAAGGTGTCTGTAACCTGCTCCTTTCCCTCATTTGGTAACAATTGAAGTAGAAGCTTGAAAATCCAATAATAAAGAGTAAATTGTATTTTATTTATTTATCAAGCACGTTAAGTAAAAAACCTTACCTGTAGGTGTGTTAGTACCAAAGTATGTAAAAAACTAAAAAGCAACAAGACCTAGACGTTGCATGCAATCAGTGATCAGCTGACAGCAGCCAGCTGATCGGTTGGTTTCTCCTCGCAAATGAAGGCATTCTCAGGAGGCCAAGCCAGGAAAATGTAGAGAGAACTTCACAAAGGGAGACAGAACGAGCAGTGAAAACGAACCGAACTGGCCGTGTGCAAGATCTGGGTATAAGTCCACGCAACTTTCGAACAAACAGATCGGTTGCCCCACCTCGGTACTCGAACTTACAGATAATTGGCTTTCAGTCATCAGCAGCTGCCTGGTCCACCGGGTCACTGACCTCGGTGGGGACAACTGTTGTGCCTTGCCCCCAAAACCACTACTTGGACGCCCCCTAGCGGTTTGAACTGCGAATAGCGCATGCTTGACCACAGCATCAGTTATTGGTTGCATTGATGATTGCTAAGAATATTCTTAGCATCCTCATGCGATGGAATACACTGTACCTCGAACTATACACCGCGTTTGTAAGAGTCAGAGGCACACGCAGTGGCATTGAGAACGAGCCCACTATCTGTAGGCTTGCGATACCATGCCGTTGAAAGGGCAGTCATCCCTGTACATTTCCTGGCTTGGCCTCCTGAGAATGCCGTCAGCTGCGGGGCAAAACCTACCGATCAGCTAGCTGCTGTCAGCTGATCACTGATTGCATGCAACGTCTAGGTCTTGTTGCTTTTTAGTTTTTTACATACTTTGGCACCGACATACCTGCCGGTAATTGGTAACAACATCGTTTATTGTTTTGCTTAGAAAAAGCAATCTCTGTAACCTGCTCCTTTCCCTCTATTGGTAGCAACATCGTTTATTGTTTTGGTTAGAAAATAAGTGTCTGTAACCTGCTCCTTTCCCTCCATAGTTAATAACATCGTATATTGTTTTACTTAGAAAAAGCCATCTCTGTAACCTGCTCCTTTCTCTCTATTGGTAGCAACATCGTTTATTGTTTTGGTTAGAAAAATAAGTGTCTGTAACCTGCTCCTTTCCCTCCATAGTTAATAACATCGTTTATTGTTTTGCTTAGAAAAAGGCATCTCTGTAACCTGCTCCTTTCTCTCTATTGGTAACAACATCGCTTATTGTTTTGCGTAGAAAAAGCAATCTCTGTAACCTGCTCCTTTCCCTCTATTGGTAGCAACATCGTTTATTGTTTTGGTGAGGTGTCTGTAACCTGCTCCTTTCCCTCAATTGGTAACAACATCGTTTATTGTTTTGGTTAGAAAAAGCCGTGTCTGTAACCTGCACCTTTCCCTCTATTGGTAGCAACATCGTTTATTGTTTTGGTAAGGTGTCTGTAACCTGCTCCTTTCCCTCAATTGGTAACAACATCGTTTATTGTTTTGGTTAGAAAAAGCCGTGTCTGTAACCTGCACCTTTCCCTCTATTGGTAGCAACATCGTTTATTGTTTTGGTAAGGTGTCTGTAACCTGCTCCTTTCCCTCCATTGTTAACAACATCGTTTATTGTTTAACTTATAAAAAGCCATCTCTGTAACCTGCTCCTTTCCCTCAATTGGTAGCAACTTCGTTTATTGTTTTGGATAGAAAAAGCCGTGTCTACGTGCTTCTTTCCCTCAATTGGGAGCAACATTGTTTATTGTTTTGGTTAGAAACAACCGTGTCTGTAACCTGCTCCTTTCCCTCGATTGGTAACAATTGGTTTCCACAACCCCGGTGCGAAGGTTGGACGCGGGCGAAGATTTCCCGCGGGCGGAGATTGCACCCATCCCCCGCAACTGTATGGTATATTCTTTATGCGAACAATTGCCACTAGCAATGGACCTTCAGTAATCAATGAGCCTTGTCATGTCCGATGAGTTTAAGAAATACTACAAACGAGTCGCTACATGGTCACCAGGTATGCCCACCACGAGGTCACCAGGTATACCCGCCACGAGGTTACCAGGTATACCCGCCACGTGGTCACCAGGTATACCCACCACGAGGTCACCAGGTATACCCGCCACGGGGTCACCAGGTATACCCGCCACGAGGTCACCAGGTATACCCGCCACGTGGTCTCCAGGTATACCCGCCACGTGGTCACCAGGTATACCCACCACTTGGTTGGTCACCAGGTATACCCGCCACGAGGTCACCAGGTATACCCACCACGAGGTCACCAGGTATACCAACCACGAGGTCACCAGGTATACCCGCCACGAGGTCACCAGGTATACCCGCCACGAGGTCACCAGGTATACCCGCCACGAGGTCACCAGGTATACCCGCCACGAGGTCACCAGGTATACCCGCCACGAGGTCACCAGGTATACCCGCCACGAGGTCACCAGGTATACCCGCCACGAGGTCACCAGGTATACCCGCCACGAGGTCACCAGGTATACCCGCCACGAGGTCACCAGGTATACCCGCCACGAGGTCACCAGGTATACCCGCCACGAGGTCACCAGGTATACCCGCCACGAGGTCACCAGGTATACCCGCCACGAGGTCACCAGGTATACCCGCCACGAGGTCACCAGGTATACCCGCCACGAGGTCACCAGGTATACCCGCCACGAGGTCACCAGGTATACCCGCCACAAGGTCACCAGGTATACCCGCCACGAGGTCACCAGGTATACCCGCCACGAGGTCACCAGGTATACCCGCCACGAGGTCACCAGGTATACCCGCCACGAGGTCACCAGGTATACCCGCCACGAGGTCACCAGGTATACCCGCCACGAGGTCACCAGGTATACCCGCCACGAGGTCACCAGGTATACCCGCCACGAGGTCACCAGGTATACCCGCCACAAGGTCACCAGGTATACCCGCCACGTGGTCTCCAGGTATACCCGCCACGTGGTCACCAGGTATACCCACCACTTGGTTGGTCACCAGGTATACCCGCCACGAGGTCACCAGGTATACCCACCACGAGGTTACCAGGTATACCCGCCACGTGGTCACCAGGTATACCCACCACGAGGTCACCAGGTATACCCGCCACGTGGTCACCAGGTATACCCGCCACGTGGTCACCAGGTATACCCGCCACGAGATCACCAGGTATACCCGCCACGACGTCACCAGGTATACCCGCCACGAGGTCACCAGGTATACCCGCCACGTGGTCACCAGGTATACCCGCCACGTGGTCACCAGGTATACCCACCACTTGGTTGGTCACCAGGTATACCCGCCATGGGTTTAACTTCCACATTTGCCTTTACTCGGGGTACCACCATCCTAATGAGAACAACTGATGTTGCCGCTTATGTAGAGCAAAGGCTGGTATTTACCAACTCACTAGCTGTCCGGGGAACTCAAAATCCCTCACCTATGGATGTCCGATAACAATAAACCGGACTTTTTATATAATATAAATATTATTAATTTACTGATTTTAATATACTGTATCTGTACCGCATATTTAAATTTTATTAATTATTGCAAATTAGGGTTTAAAAAAACAAGATTTTCAAAATTTGTTTAAAGCGTTTTTTTATGTTTTTTATGTTTTTTATAAGCCTAAATTACTTCAATGTCACTATCTGGTATTTTTAAGGCCCACAGGAAGTCTATGAAATAAATGTTATACAATATTTATATTATGACTGTTATGATATTTAATATTTTCTTTTACAATTTATTGTACAATGACCTACCCTGACACCAACAGCAACACTCACACTACCGTACTGACAGTAATATCAAACTGCACAGAAACATAATCACAATCAGTCCAGTCACTGTCACTCCCATCCTCGTCAATCTTATCACAGTCCTCGGACTGTACAGGAACCACCGCGACATCACTGCCAGACTGGAATTGCTCCGAATTTACGCGGAAGATACGCCGCGTATTTTTGCAATTACGCGGATTTTCAAATTTCAGAATTTAATGTAGCAATTTCAGTCTTGCATCACTGCTCTTAGCCACTCGGAAGCAGTGCTACAGTAGGCCACAACCACCCTTTCCATCGTCTTAGCAGCTGCAGTTGACTCCAGGCAGCGATTGAATGAAATCAACATCAACTGGTTTACACAATGAGCGACGAGCCGGTTCCATGCCTTGGGGTGCATGAAGAGCTGGCGGCTGTTCAGATCACCTGCTCAACTGAAAGCTTAGGCCTACAGTATTACTGTATTACTACATACAGTATGTGGGAGTAGTGGTGTGAGTTATAGGTATACCGTGCATTTATAGCTCATTATTTATGCAGTCTTTGTTTAAAAAAAACAGTTTTTTTATCTGTAAAAAAACTGTGTTTCGAAACAACCCATTGTGTTTTTTTTAAACCCTATTGCAAATTATGCATTGTTTTCTATTCTTGGCTTAATTCAAATTAAAACAAAAAAGTAAGCCCATTCATCACACTAAACTAACAGACCAGGGGCGGGCGACAAGAAGCTCCGTTAGTGCTAACGGCACTGTTAACTAAAATTATGAGCGACACGAATCCTCAGTTAAATTAACGGCGGCTTTAACTAACGGAAGCCAGCGTCTCGAAGTTCCGGTACACTAATGGAGGACTCTCCGTTAAGGTATTTTACACCATCCACCAGAAGGCACCTTTAAGGATCCGTTAAGAAATGTTTTGTATTCTACTCTACATAACTAAATGCATTCTGAAAAACTATATTTATAGCTTTCATAGTATAGAACTTAAATTCACGTTTTGGTGGTGTGTGACATTCAATGTGCAATTACGGTTATAAACACAGTTCAAATTAGTTTTCCGTCATCAGTTAGACCCTTTCAGCAATCTTCGAGATACTTTAATAATTTATAATATATATAATATTAGAATATATAATATAGAATAATTTATAGAAGTGAATAATTGTTGTAATTTCTGAACATAATAATGAAATTTCTACCAACACGTTCTTCCTACTAAAAAGGCGTGATATATACCAGCCGTTATATAGTAGGCTGATAGGGATTTCGGCACAGTACAAAGAGAAAACGATATCAGTAAATAAATAATTGCCTTACTGTCTCTGAATAAATGCTCAGCATAACAGAGTGCAAATTACTGATACTCTGCAATGAGGTTTTTATGGATTAGTCTAGACATGTTTAATGACTATGTCTAACTAGTTACGTTAAGTTGAAGGTACAGATAATACAAATTTTACATATAATTTAAAAAAAAAATAAAAATTGAGGGGTTAGAATCCCAAACACATTTAAAGGGGAGTAGCACACCCAAATGTAGCCTCACATTTCCTAAAATTGGGTGGAAATTATTTTTGGGTCACTAAACATCGTCTGGTTGTTTAAGAATAGCCAAACGTAAAATTGGCCACAAAATGGCCCTGTAATGGCCAAGCATGCCTTTTTGCGCCAAAGGCTATTATTTCTCCACCAATATTTGTTGGAATTTGTCGACATTCAGAATATAAGTTCAGAAGACCCTTGCATCCAATTATTCTTTATTTTTTTTATATGAAAATGGTTTGGGGCCATTTTAGACCAAAAAGGGTCTTTTTGGTTTAAAAATGAATTTGGCATTTCAAGCCAAATTTATTCAAGAATTATGGACAAAAGATATTCTGAACAAGTGTTCCAAATTTCAACTCATTTCAGTTAAAATTAGCAGAGAAATTGCCTTTTTTATGAAGAAAACTTCATTCTGAGATATCGGTGTTTAAATTTTTAGGAACAATTCAAAATAATATCATTTTTTTGTTCCACAATAACTTTGTCAAAAATGAATGAAATTCAACGAAATTTCTTTTTAGCAATTTTATTGGCCCATGTGAGGGCATGTCATTGGCCCAGACTTTCTGCCGTTATATTTCACTTTGCAGTTACCCCATGTGAAGAATACCAGGTTTTCACCAAAAATACAGGTTACAGAAGGGCTAAATCTAACCAAAACAATAAACGAATTAGTATACAGGCTGTATGTACAAGTTATACAATAAGACAGAAATAAGCACTATAAAACACTTAATAAAGATAAATAAAAATAAATAAAAAATCTTCTTATATAAAATTCCAATAAAATGTCGACCGAAAGAAAAGTGAAATCCTGATATTCTTCACATGGGCGATTTTATTCATATCTGTTCCATATTTTTTTCGAATTACGGAGGTAATCTCCACAAAAGTTATCGGTTAAAATTTTATTTAAAATAGCCTTTTTATGAAAATTAATTAAATATAAAAATTCCAACCGATAACTTTTAAAAAACTGCCGAAACCCTTTCGCATCCTTTCGAGATATAAATAAAATTGGTTAAAAATGGCGGAGGAGAAGTAATTTGAAAAATATAATATTATTATTATTATCATTCCGAGATAATTGCCTTCAAATTTTAAACCTTCCCGGCAGAACTGAACTTAATCATTTCTGGCATGATAGAAGCACATCACCGGGCTAAAACTTTCATTATAGGGGTTTTCGGGGTCGCTGATATCAATTCCAATGTCAATTTTAAGGTTTACTGGAATCTAGTCTGTTTGTCTGTCTGTAGTTGTCTGCCTGTCTTACAATTTGACTGACAGACCATCATATAGAAAAACGATAACTAACGATAAAGCGATAACTCGAGAACTAAAAGAGGTTTCGCTAAGCGGTTTTCAGAATTGAAATCCTTAAATTAAATTAAATTAAATTAAATAAAAAACATATTGAATCTTCAATATTTTCATGCATTCTAATATTTTCATTATTTCGACGGTGGGATTCCATTTTTACTCACCGTTATAACCAAACCGAATACCATATTGGCCAATTAATTGACAAATAACTATCATTTATTAATAACCGTACTAATTAAAACCGAATTACAATGAACCAATAAACAAAATACGGCACCGGTAGGCAAGAAAAATATAATTAAATCCATTATAAAATATTTCGTTGGTGTCACTAATAAACAATATATAGGAATATTTTCTAGGTAATGATTAAACGCACTT